>BDDC01002466.1:0-12747 GCA_001662425.1 Chlamydomonas sphaeroides | reverse complement strand
GGCTGGGTGGTGGCAGGGGCTGGGTGGTGGCAGGGGCTGGCTGGTGGCAGGGGCTTGCTGGTGGCCGCGGGGTCCGCTGGCTGGCGCAGCCGCCCAAAGGCGGTGGGCGCACTGCCCACGTGACCGCGCAGTCAGCCGTCGCTTCCCTGAAACGCGCCGTGCTGAGACTACGCGCCCCCTCACTCCGCCTCACCAGGCGCAACACCGCTCCGCCCGGACCGGTCACGCTCACCTTTCGCCACGTAGCGCTTCTGTGGCACGAAGTCGGGACTTTGAAGTTGGGTGACTCGGAAGTCGGGTGAAGTAGACCAACTGTTGCAATAGACAGGGTGGCAGGGGTCGGTCACAGCCTCCACACGGCCCAGCTCGGGCGGAGGGGCCTCGCCGCACAAGCCCCAGCGCTGCAGCGCCTGCAGCCAGCAGGAGGTCAACAGGAGGGGGCCGGCCAAGGCTCGGGCGCTGCGTGCCGCCGCGCAGCCAGCCGCGACGCACTCTGCTGGTTGCTGCTACGTCAGCAGCAGGCTGAGGCAGACACGCCAGCCGCAGGGCGGGCTGTACACGCCGCCCCACCTCAACCAGCAGCGCGGCCAAGGCCCAGGGGTGCTCGCCGCCCGGTGATGACAGGCTCTCCGCGGTCCACACTCTCTCCACTCCACGGCTCAGCACCCAGCGGTAAAGGCCGGGCAGCTGCGGCGGCGGGGCAGTGGACGGACCTCACGGCGGGGCGGCACTGCGGCTGCACCCCAACAAGGGCTCGCGCAGCGCCCCGGACAGCGCGTACTGGCGCGCGCGTCGGCGGGTGCTGCGGCGGCCGTGCCGCGCCACTACGCACTACCGGCGCCAGGTGGCCCGCACGTTGGCACGCGAGCTGGGCGGGCCGGAGTCCCGGAGACCGAGTTCCCTCGAGGCGGCGCTGCGCATCGTTTCACGCATGGATGCACCTGAACGCGTCCCCGCTTCCTTCGCACGACCGACGCGATACCAACCTAGCTCGTGCCGCGCGGGTCGTGCTTACTATGTGTTACCTATTTCTGAAGCACACACACAACACGAGGCAGCGCCCCGCCACGCGCGGCCCCACCCCGCCAGCGAGCCGGTGACCAGCCCACTCCCGGCAAGCCGGGAGTGCGCACCGCATCCCTCGTACGCAGCTAGCCAGCCTGCGGACACGACCCCAACATCCCCAACCACGACCCCAACCACGACCTCAACAACCCCTCACTGCCGACGGCTGGTGGGTAGCTTGCCCGCTAGTCGGTCTGACGGGCATACGTAGCGAGCGAGCGAGGCAGCCCACTCCCACCGCACGCCGCCATGGCGTCTGGGGCCCCACCACGCCCGGCCGCACACCTCGCCCGCCAGCTGCGCGTCGATGACCTTGTGCAGCAGGCGCGCCACCCCGGGCGTCATGCGCCCGTCCACCAGCTCCAACAGCCGCTGCGGCATGTGCCTGCACACAGCGGCGGCATGTGCGGCGGGTGCGGCAGTGGCGGCGTGGCGTGCTAGTGGCGGCGGAGGGAGAGCACCGCGACGGCGACACGCGCTGCGGCTTCGCTGCGGCTTCCTGCGGGTCGGCGTCCGCTAGCTCGACAGCTGGCAGCGCCCCGCCGACCGCACTGCTGGTGGTCTCACAGCAAGCCAGGTAAGCGCTCCTCCGGGAGCCCCGACGGCGCGGCGCCTCCACCAACCGCCGCCGCCGCCGCCTCGGCCCCACGCCGCGGCCTCTTGGGCAGTGGCTGCTCGTCGCCGCCACCGCGCCGCTCCCCACTGCCGCCAGCCGCAGCCCCGGAGCCGCCAGCCGCCGCCGGGCCCCCGCGCCCCTCCAGCAGCTGGACCAGGCAGCCGTGGTAGTGCCGCAGCGCAGCCAGGCCGTCCGGCGAGGCCACGGCCTGAGGGCGACGGAAGGGAGGCACAGGCGGGGGTTGACTTGGCGCCCCGGCTGCCGCTGGCCATGCGCAACTCTCGCCAGCGTCCCCTGCCTTGCCTGCTGCACACTACGCCAGCAGTTAGCCTGCCGAATGCTAACAAAGACAACTCCAGCGGTCGCGCAGCTGCGGCGGCGACCGGACCCACACGCCAACGCCGGCAAGCTTGCCCCACATCGGCGCCGGCACCTAACCGCCGCACCTCGGGGTCCAGCCTCAGCGGGGAGCTGGGCGCCTTGATTTCGCCCGCCCCTGAGGCGAGGCCCAGGTCCGCTGCCAGCTGCTGCCACGGCACCTCGAGCTGCACCACCATCGACAGCCTGACGAGCCAGTGGTAGGGCTCCGTGGTGGGGCTCCGGCCTGGTGCCCCAGGGTCGGGGGCAAGGGCATGCCCGCGGCCCACAGCAGCAGGAAGGCCGAGATGAGAAAGGCCTATAGGTGAGGCCTGCCAAGCTGGTAGGCGAAGCACGGTCCGGCGCCCAGCGAGATCCGGCCGACGGCAAGCTCCTGGCCCCTGGCGCCCTTCCCCTGCCCGTGCCCGCTAATGCACCTGGCTTCTTGGAGCTGGCGCACACACCGAAGAGCTTCCTGCAGCTCTTAGGGTCAGCCACCACAGACTCGACGATGCCGACGGCGATGACGACCTGTCCGGGGCCCCGGCAAGCCACCAACGGCAGCCCATGCAGGACGTCAAAGCCAGGCCGAAGGTTGCAAGGGAGCCAAAAGTACGTTGGTGCTGATCCGATGGATGCGTCGACGACAACTCGGTAGATCCAATTTACGCTTATCTGTCGACGGAGATCCGAGGGCTGCTGCAAGGCGCCTCCACGCGCTGCGCGCACAAGTGCGGCGCCGCTTCGGCCCCAACCCCGCGTCGCACCTCGCATGGGCCGGGCGCGTCCTGCCAAGCCGTGACCTCGCCGCGGCGCGGCTCGCGGCTTGGATCGGTGCCTGCACCCAGGGTGCGAGTGCGCACACACGAGTGAGGGTCGCACGCCCGTGAGAGGCGGGCAGCGGGAGGAACGCAGGAGTGATGGCAGCGGTGGCTGCTGTCGCCGGCAGGCTGGCCACGTGGGCAACCTGGGCAGCTGGCAACCTGCAGGCGCCCGTCCGCACCCATCCGTCCCCCGCTCTTGGGACGCTTTCCCCAGGCCACCCCACACGTACTCCCTTGCCTTGCCGTATCAGCTGACAAGGCCACATGCCCTCCCTGCGTCCCTCATTTGCCGACCTCCCTGCACATCACGGTTCCCTCGCCATGATAAGGCGCTGTTGACATACTCAAAACATAGATACTGACTTGCCGTGTTCCGTAGCTAGGGCAGCAGGCGGGGGGCCGACGGCGGCCTCGCGCCGAGCCTCCCCTCGACCCTCCCCCTCGCCGCTGCTGCCACGGCTCATCCTCGCCCGATGCTGACAGCTGTATCTCCATGCATGCAGTCGGCCACTCACAATGATGGCCATCGCTCGCGCCCGCGCCCGCATCGCTGTGCAGCTTGCCGCCGACGGCCTGCTGCCGGCGCCAGCTTGCGTCACGCCGGCCCCTCTGCGCCGTCGCCTCCGCCGGACCGCTGCCGAAAGGCGCAGCGGCCTCCTTGCTGCCCCACCGCGGCAGCGTCTTGGCGGCCGCGCGCTCGGCTCGGTTGCCGGCCATGTCCACGGCCCGTAGGGGTTGCGCCCTCTGCTGCACGAGGAGAAGCACAGAGCCCCGCCCCAGCCCCTCCGCGGGGCTACTGGCGCTCCCGCCCTCCTCTCCTGCACGCGCACGCATCATGCGGAGGCGGGGCAGCGTCGGGCTGTGCAATGCGGCAAGTGGACGTGCACTGCCGGTGCTCGCTGACTTCTCGCTCCTGACTCACGCGCGTCCCGCGTGAGAGCCAACACTGGCGCGATAAAATTCACAGGTTGCCTCACCTGTCGGTCGGATACACCCACGGGTCAATATGTGTAGGTCTAGCGATAAAGACTGCCCGCCCAGGGGCTGCGAAACCGCCAGGGTGTGCCCACCCCTGACCCACTGGCAACGCCGTGGCGTCCCCGACGGCGGAGGGTGCTTCCTCTTCGGCCGCCACCTCGACCACAAAGAGCGTGGGGTCGCGCTTCCCCGCGGCCGAACATGCAGCGCCAGCAGGATCGCCAGCCTGGCCGCCGGGTTCTGCACGTGGAGGGAGGCAGCAAGGAACCGTGTGCCCATGACACAACGGGGTGGGCAACTCGTGGACCTGTCCTGCGAGTGCAGCTTTCTCCAGCATAGTCCCACACCTCGCATCTGGGCAGGCTGAGAACCCGTGTCGCATTCGTGGCGCTCAGATGGTGCAACTGTCGTCGCGACACACGCGAGCCGCGAGCCAGTAAACGATCCCGCGGATCAGCTGCTTATTCCACGAGCCTCCTCAGGTACGATCACCATAACCGCCGTTGAGCGCGAAAGCTGGTGCCGCTGCTGGCTTGCCGAATCGGCCTAGTTGTGCAGCCTTGCATCGCGGCCCTATCCAGCGCTGTATAACGGCTGACCAGCGTGAGGCCAGTAGTTTTGTATGATGCTTTACGCGGCAGACGCCCTCGCAGCACAGATATCCCTCGATCACGTCTCCGGAACAAAAAAGCGCGCGTGCTCGCCCTCCGCATCCCATAGGTCAACGGCTTCTTCTGTAAACACCTCGCTAGGGTTGGTCCGAGACCGGCTACCTCGGCTGTCGGTACACGTGACCCTACCCGCCCTTCACCCGCCCTGCTGCAGCCTGCTGCAGCGGCTGGCCGTTCCAACCCGCGGCCCTCGCCGACAGCGCCGCTCCACGCGAGGGGGCGGCGGCGCGGCTCACGCCACGTCACGCCTCGCTCTCAAACACTGGGCCCAGCCAACACTCACGAACTCCAAGCGGGCGTCCGGTCAGGGCAACAGCCCATCACACGTCTTGTGCAGGGAAGCGCCCCTGCCCTGCTGGCTCCCCAACACCGCACACCCCTCCTTCCAGTTTGCCGCAAGCCTACACCGCACAGGACTCCGCTGCTGCGCCTCGCTGCCCCCACGCAGCTGGCATTCAGTGCCGCGCCGCCAACATCGCCAGATCCCAGGCAGCCAGGCGGCGCTGGTCGTCGGCCGCCGGCCGGAGGGGCGCGGCGCTGGCAGGGGCATGGCGGCGGTGATGAGGACGAGGAGGGCCTGCGGTTTGTGCGGCATGCCCGCAAGCGTTGACTATACTAGGAGTCCCAGAGGCTATGGAGCTGACGTAAGTATCGCACTGCTCTTGTGAGGAATGCCGGAGGTTCTGCCACGGACCGCTGCAAGAGCATGCCCTGCACGTACGCATGTTCCTCTACGGTAATGGGCGGGTTAGCGTACGGTACTTACGTACTAATACATGTATCGTACTCGTACTTCGTATTTCGTACCCAGACTTGAAACCTGTTTTGGGGCTGCTTCCTCAGGACAGAACCGATTTTCCCCGGAAAAAACTTGCAACGACCTTGTAACGCACCCAACACGTCTTCCTATTTAGTCTTGGGCTGAGTTGCCACGGCTTTGGCGACTGGGGTTGGCGCGCCTGGTCGGGCCTGAGGCCGGTACCAGCGGCAGGCACAGAAGCGCCCTAGCCCCCCCCCCCAAAACACGGATAACCCTCGTAGGTACAGCTCATTAAGCGAGTAGGACTTGCCGTGAAACATGTGCTTCACGACATTGCAACTCAACATCTACATCATCCACGAGCTCGGCGCGCTGAGGCAGGGCCATTTTGCCAGCAACTGGATGGCTGTGTATGTAGTGAGTGAGCGCGAATGCGTTTCGGCGAGTTTTCCGCGTTTCACTGCTTTGCAACCCCTCAGCGCCGAGCGCCGACCCGGGGTCGGCTGGGCTGACCCCCGGGTCGGCCTGTATAAGTACGCTTTGGGTACGGCGTACCCGACCCCTGGCGCTACGTATTTGTACGTACTAAATACGCGTATTGGTAAGCCTGTATTCCGTACCGACCATCTCTACCTGCACGCACGCCGCCAGCCGCCGCATCCCACGCTTGACGGCATTCCACACTTGACAGATTTCGCGCTGTCGCTCCAACATGAAATGTCTTGACGACACCGACAAGACCTGCCGACGCGCTATCAACATGTGCACGCATTTCGTCGTTGCTGGCAATCCCGCATCGTCCTCACTGACCGCGCAGGCCATCAAGCTGACCCTTGCTTGACTACTGCACACCATCACCTACGTACGTACATAACACTCTAACCGGTGCAGTCTTAGATTCCTCGGTCCGCTGGTTGTGCAGTGACCAAGTTGTGCCCCTGTGTGTGTGATGCCCTGCATGTGCCCGCATGCGTGGCCTGCTGCCTGTGTCCATGCGGCAGACGGCAGACGGCCGCTCGCGGGCAGCAGGGTGCGTGGCATGTGCGAGAGGGCTTGAGGCAGCGTGAGGGGGCACAGGAGCGAGGGCGGCACACATGAAAGGGAGCGCTCCAGGCTTCGCCGATGTGGCTGTGTATGTGGTGCTCAGGTGCTTGCACCGCCAGTGCGCCGAGTAGTCGGGCGGCTTTGCAGTAAGGGCCAGGCCCAGCGTTGTGCGTGTTACATGATTGTCAGCAGACGGCCGGCCGGCCCGCCAGCGCGCTTGCTGGCGCAGGCGAGAGCGGTCCATGGCGGTCCAACCGGTGGGGGCCCCAGGCACGAGGCTAACCAACACCCGCACACGTGCACGCCGCCCTTGCACCTTGCGGCACAGCCGGGGTCATGAAAAGTACAATCAAGGACGCATCACAGCGTGGGGCTGCATCCGTCCCAGCAATAGGGCAGGCAATAGGTCATAGAGCAGGCAATGAAGAAAACACAACCCTAGCAGGCGGCCGCTGGGGCCAGTCCCCGCCTTCTCGGCCATCGCACGCCCCATCCCACACGTCACAAAAATGCTTATGGCGTCTATGGATGAATGTTGCACTTATCGTCGCCCTCGCACGTCCGCATCACTGGTGAAGCTCTTAGAAATCGCCTGGTTCAGCGAATATCCATGTCCCCCTCAGCACGGCCCACAGTCCCGCCGCCTCGGCTCATCAGCGATATACATGCCCGCTGGGTGGCCCAAGAGCGTACAGCAGATGCACACGCAGCGCCCCAGCGCACAGCCACAGCAGTGCACACTCCATCAATGCGTGGGTATACTATGAATTCCCCAGGTCAAGTGGCAGCCAAGCACCAGCTCGGCGCGCTGCGCCGCCCTACCGGCCCGCCCCGGCGGCGCCGCCCCGCGCCTTGCCGCCGCCCTCCATCTCCTCGATGATGACCTGGCTGGCGCGGCGGTTGGCGACCTGGCGGCGCTGCCTCCACGCGGTCACCAGCCGGGCGAGCAGCAGCACCAGGCGGCGCAGCTCGTACACGATGATCAGGAAGGCCACTCCCAGGAAGCAGCCTGCGAGCAGCAGCAGCGGCGGCGGAGCAGGCGGTCAGGTGAGGCACGGGGGCGCAGGGTGAGGAGCGGGGGCGCAGGGTGAGGCACGCAAGGGAGCAGGCGGCGTGCAGGGCAACCCCGCCAAGGGCCCGGGGCGCTCACCGATCATGATGTACGTGGTGGCGTGGGAGTTGTCGGGGTTGGCGTTGGCCAGGCCGAGCGCGCATGCAAAAAGCACCAGCTGCAGCGTGGCGCTGGTGGCTTCCACCGCCATCATCTGCCACTCGGCGAACGGCCGCACCGCCAGCAGGTACAGCAGGAAGGCCGCCTGCAGGCCCACCAGCGCCGCCAGCTGCGCCACGCTGCGCAGCCGCACCGCAAAGGCGCCGAAGAGGGCGGCCGCCAGCGCGCGGTGGCTGAAGCTGGCGGCGGTGGCCGCCAGGATGAGCTTGGTCTCGCGGCCCGCCTGCTGCGGCCCCTCCTGCAGCCAGGCGAGAGCAAGGGTGGAGGCAGGTTGGGCGGCAGGTCCGAGAGGGGCCGTGCGCGCCAGCAGGGGTGTGGCCGCCGCATACCGGAAAGCCGGCGGGCAGGCAGTGCGGCCTCCCCTGCGCCTGTGCGGCGGCCCCTGCTGGCTCACCCCGAGGGCGTCCTGGAACAGGAACTCGAAGCGCGCCAGGAAGCCGACGGGCGGCGCCATGCGGAGGCGCAGCGGCCAGCAGCCGGGCTGGTACTCCATGGCCGTGATGGGGGTGTCCTTGCCTGCGCGGCGGGAGCGCAGAGCATAGCAGGGCAGGCGCGCGCCGTCAGGCTAGCCGTCCTAGCTGCTGACGCGCATGATGGGCACGCGTGAGGATCCCTGGCCCCGTAACCCCTCCCCCCTCACCCAGCTCGCTTGCTGACAGGCGACCCTGGGTACCGCACCTGGGTACAGCGGCGTCAGGCTGAGGCCCACCGCCTCGGGCGATGCAGCCGGCGGCAGGTCCGTCACGTCCTCAATGATAGGGCTGCTGCGCGCGCGGTTGAGCGGCGGCGTGGGCGGCGGCGACAGCGCGTCGCCGGCGGCGGCCATGGGGTTGGTGTGGACCTTGTCGTAGCTCGCCGTCGACTGCTGCACCAGCGCCGGCGACCGCAGCGCCGCGGCTGGGCGGCTGGGCGGCTGCTCCTGGCTCTCGGCCACGGGGCCGGCGCCGCTGCGCGGCGAGGGCGGCCGGTGGGCCCACGCGCCCTGGTGGCGGGCGGGCGAGGCGGGCGGCGAGGCGCCGGCCACGGGGCTCGCCTGCGGGGGCCGGTGGTGGAGTAGCGTGGTAAGAAACCCGCCACGCCGCCACACGTCACAGCACCCTTTGCAACTCACGCTCTGTGAGTGCGATGCGCCTCGAGACACGCTGCCGCTCTCGCTGACGCTGGGCTTCGCCGTGAGGTCCCGCCGCGTGTGGACGGACGGCGGCCGCGGCGACACCGCGTCCGCCGGGGCGCTGGCGCTGAAGGGGGAGCCCCCGGTGTTGGGTCGCGTCATGGCCGGCGTGTGCACGCGCTCGGGCTCCAGCTTGCTGCCGGGCGTGGGCGCGGCCGTGGTGATGGGCGCAAGAGCACCTGGAGACAGCGCGGGGCAGACACAGGAGCACGTGAGGGCAATCACGGCCGGGGCGTACCCCGGCATTGCGGCATTGCCCCCAACGCCCGCGCGCTTACCTGCGGCTTTCGCCGCAGCCGCCGCAGTGAGCGCCGCGGTGGCGGCCGCGATGTCCGGCGTGGCGAGCACCGAGGCGCGCGGCACAGCCATGGGCTGGATTGGCATGCCCTGCGGCACCGCCGGCGCCGCCTCCTCCTTCCGTGCGGGCGCCATGCCGGCAGCGGCCGCTCCGGCCATCTCGTCCGGGTCGCAGAACGAAAAGGTGTGCAGCGTGTCGGACGCCATGGCGGGGCTGCAGGCCGACACCACGCTGCCGTGCTGCAGCTCGCTGCGGTTGAGCTGCTGCCACCGCACCGCCCCCGCAGCCTCGCCGCCGCTGCTGCTGGCGTCAGCGGGCGGCGCGGAGCGGCGCGGGCTGTCGGGCGCCGTGGAGGGGCGCTCCGGCAGATCGCCCTGTGCCGACGCGCCGTCGTCGTCGCCGGGCGCGCGGGCGCCGGCCGCCTTGCGCAGGCTCGTGAAGCTGGCGGCCGTGGAGCCGCCCTGGCGCGGCCGCAGGTACCAGCGGCAGGCGGTGAGCCACCACAGCAGCGCAGCGTAGGGCACCACCAGCAGGACGACCACCAGCAGCGCCGGCAGCCGGTGCACGGAGCGGCTGCCGAGCGCCAGGCTGGCGTGGAAGGTGAGCGTGACGAGGATGATGCCTGGGGGCAGGGGTGCAAGGGGACGGCCGCACGAGGGCAGGGCAGCGAGCAGTGCTGGTCAGTGATCGGCCAACCAAGAGCCGGTGCGTACGTCTGATCCACAGCGGGGTGGCGCAGCAGCAGCAGCCGCAGCCGCAGCCTCACTTGCAAGCATGACCTCGCCCCGCGGGAAGCGCAGGAAGGCGGGCAGCTCCTGCTGCCGGCCGACCGCCAGGCGGTAGATGGCAATGACCAGGCAGTGCAGCAGCAGCAGCGCGCCCATGAGGATGGCCGCCAGCACCAGGGTGTACGGCAGTCCCTGGCGCCCCACCCAGCTGCCCTGGCCGACCGGCACGCCGCTGGCACCAGCAGGCGACGCCGGCTGCGGGGCCGCTGCGGGCGGCTGGGGCGGCCGCTGGCTGCCGGCGTCGCCCAGCAGAGAGCCGTCGGAGAGCACTGGCGCGGCACTGCGCTCGCCGGCGGCCGCCGCGCCGCCGAGGACGTACTCGGTGGCAGCCGGCACGGCGCTGGGCTGGGGGGCGGTGGTGTTGCGGTCGGTGCTGGTGGGGATGCCGCGCCCGCTCGTGGCGCCGATGGTCTGCAGCCAGGCCAGCAGCGCATCCTTGCTGCTGTCGCTGATTACGGGCGGCGGCGGGGCGGCAGCGGCCCCGCCAGCATCCCTCGGCTCCGTGGGCGCCGACTTGTCGAATGAGGCAGCCGTGAGCGGCGGCGGCGCCGCGGGCACCCCGGGGGTCTCCTCAAACAGCTCAGCGAGGCTGCGGCTGCGCCGATGGCTGCCGCCACCCGCTGTGCCGGAGGCACCGCTGACGTCCAGCTTGGCATCGGCTCTGACGGGTGCGGTGGCTTGGTCACCACCTCCGAGCGACTTGTCCAGGGCGGGCAGGTTGCCCTCGAACTCCAGCACGCTCCAGCCCATGTAGTTGGCGACCTTGCGGTAGGTGGTGGAGACGCCCGGCGACGCCAGCCGCGTCGTCATCGCCAGGACCTGCGGATGGGTGCGTTGCATGGGTTGCCGGGCGTAACAGGGAGTGCACAGTCAGGCTGCGTGCTAGCTGCTGCTAGAGCGCTGCTCGCGCCACGTGTCGCCACCCAGCTGCGCACCTGGATCTGCGGGGCGCTCTGCATGAGCGAGGACGACGCGGTGGTGAGCGCCGACGCAGTGAAGACGGCGCCCACGACCGCCGACGCCGATTGCGCGGCGCGCTGCACCGTCGCCGGCACGGCCTGAGGCGCTGGCAGCTCCGCGCCGAGCAGGAGCGGCCTGAGGGCATGCAGGCAGTCATCGAGGGGAGCAAGCGCGCGGTAAGAGGTCAGGCGCTCGCGCGGCGCAAGGGGAGGGGGCATCACCCTGCCCCTGCGCAGCCCTGGGCTGTACAGCGCATGGCCTCCCGCCCCCTGCCCCTGCCGCTGCCGCTGCCGCTGCCCCTGTGCTGCGCTGCCTCACGTGGGGTTGGTGTTGCCCACCAGGTCCACGACGACGCCCGCCGGCAGCGCGACGGAGGGCGAGCTGCCCTCCGGCGCGTACATGACGGCCACGCACGACTGCACGTAGGCCTGGCCCGAGGCCGCTGCCGCGGCAGCCGCGGCCGCGGCGCCAGGGTCCTCCTCGGCGGCGGCGGCGGTGGCGCCGGCCGAGGCGTTGGCGGGCGCCGCGCCCGGCGCCGTCACCGCGACCACCGACTGCGCCACCTGCGTGGCGCCCGCGCGCAGCAGCACCTGCTCGACTGCCGCGGCGGCCTCGTAGCAGCGCGCCTCCGCCAGCACCGCGCCGCCGCCCAGCTGCAGCGCGGACGCCAGCTCCAGCGGCCGCACGGGCTCGCTGAAGCGCAGCGCGAGCAGCAGGCAGCGCAGGGCCTGCGCCGGAGGGCCCTGTGCCGCGGCGCCGGCCGCCGGCTCTGCCGCTCCTTCGGCTGCAGCCACAGTGCCCGCGGTGTAGAGGGCTGCGTGGGTCTGCGGCGCGTCCATGTCCACCAGCACCAAGTGCCACCACTCCTGGCCCGCCACGTTGAGCTTGACCAGGTAGTCGCCCGAGGCGCCCGGGGTGAGCCGCCACGCCGCCTCCAGGCCGCCGCCGCCGCTGCTGGAGCCCTGCTGAGGCACGCTGTCGCTGGTGGAGCGGCTGAAGCGCGCGGTATTGGAGCTGCTGCCGGCGGGCAGCTCGCCCAGCTCCAGGCCCGTGGCCAGGCTCACCACCTGAAGCGGCACAGCAGCAGTAGGAGCAGGTCAGTGGGGGCGCTGCTGGGGCTGCGCAAGCATGGGCGGACACCTCCGCCTCCGCCGTTGGTGCCTTGCAGCTGCGCATGCGCCATGCTGGCGGCAGGGGAGGGACCCCACCTGCAGCGTGCTGCTGTTGTCGTGCGAGCGGCCGCTGGCCAGCAGCTGCTGTAGCGACAGGCGCGCGGGGCCGGGCGGCGGCGACAAGGCCGACGACCTGGCGTCGCTGGCCTCGCCGCCGCGATTACCGTTGTTGCCGTTGCTGCCGGTGTTGCCATTCGGCAACGAGTCGGTGGCGGTTGAGCTGACGGTGCCGCCCACTGCGCCGTAGGGCCCATCAGAGGTGTAGAGCAGGGCCGCGCCTCGTGGCATGGACACGAACGACACGCTGCAGCCGCAAACACTGCACAGCTCGTCCCTGGCACGGGGCACAGCCACCGCGATGTAGAAGGGGCCGCGCGAGGACTGTGGGATCGCATAGCTCGCGTTCTCGGCGGCGCTGCACTGCTCGGGCGCTGACGGTGGTTGCGTCGAGGGAGAGGGCGGCGGCGTCCCACCGGAAGCAAGGGTGCCAGGAGGCCGAGGCGCGGGGCTAGGGGGCGGTCGCGGTGGCACAGGAGACTGCGGGCTTGGTGGCGAGGAGACCAGCATAGGAGGCTGGGGGTTCGACAGAAAGGGAGCTGGGGAAGGGGGCTGGGGGCTCAAAGTTGGAGGCGGAGGTGACTGCGAAGGGCTGGGCGAAGGCGACAGAGCTGCAGGGCTGGGCGGCTCAGGGGAGGGCGCTGCTCCTGCCGGCGGCGGGGGGCTCGAAGATGACGGAGGCGGAGAAGACTGCGAAGGGCTGGGCGAAGGCGACAGAGCCGCTGGGCTGGGCGGCTCAGGGGAGGGCGCTGCTC
>BDDC01002464.1:0-12780 GCA_001662425.1 Chlamydomonas sphaeroides | reverse complement strand
ACCCGGGGCGTGCTGTGCCGCGTGTGGGGTTCTGTTCTACCTAACACTGGAACACACACACACACACACACACAGTGCTGTGGGGTTCTGTTCCACTTTACACTTGAACACACATACAGTGCGGACCCTGATAGGTGCAAACACCCCCCTCTCCCCACCTGCCCGGCCTCTCCCCAAACCTCAGCTGGTGGTCTACACCGGCCCCCTCACCGGCACCACCGGGGCACTCATCACCATCCGCCTCTGCCGCTACAACTCGGCCGAGGCAGAGTGCCCCCAGCTGCTGCAGGCTCAGATGCCCAACCCGCCGAGGCCGCCCAGCCCGCCGCCGCCGCCGCCATCGCCCCAGCCGCCTGGGCCGCCTGGGCCGCCTGGGCCACCCCGGCCGGCCCCGCCACCGCGTCCGCCGTCGCCGCCAGTGATACCGCCACCGCCGCCGCAGCCGCCCTCGCCGCCGCCACAGGCACGTCCAATAGCCGCTGCCCGCCGCTCGCGCCGTGTGTGTCGGGGCTGTGGTGCGGGGCGTTCGCTCGTTTCCCGTTCCCCTTCCCCTCCTCTTGGCCCTTCAACTCGGCCCCCGCTTACACCCCTGACGTTGAGGCCTTGCCGTCGATCGCGCACGGGTCTGCTGTGTCCGGTGTGCTCCTCGCTCCCACGAGTCACTCATGACTGCACCTGCCGACTACCCTCCTGGCCCTGTCCGCATGTTGCCGGCTCCCAGGTGCGCAAGAAGGGCAGCAGGGGCTGAGCGGCGTGCATGGATGGCGCGCTGCCGGGTCTGCGGCGGCCTGCCTTGGCTTGGCCTGCGGCGACGCGGTGCGCTCAGGGCTGAGCTGCAAGGGCCAGAAAGGCCCAAGCCTGCGCGCAACGGGTTGTCACGGCTGCTCTGGTAAAGCCGGTATGGTGTGGGCTTGAAACTCCGGCCTGCGTCAATGGTGACCCGGCCCCGTTGTGACTCGGTAAACACGGACCTCGACACTGCTGCGAAGATTTCAGTCTCGATCTTGAATAAGAAAGCATCACGTCGGCCTGGATGTGTGCGTTCACTGATAGGTAGCAAAGAGAGTAACAACCCTCGCGCTACACGCCCTGGGTAATGGTGACACGCCGGCCGTGCGCGTGTGTGTGTATGTTCGCCTAGCGCAAAGCACTGAACCGAGCGAATGAGTGCAGTCGTTGGGGGGCGGCATTGATTGCGAGCTACGGCCTAGATGCACACAAGAGCGATGCGTCGGCGATGCAGCGCCACAAACCGGTACCAGGGAGTGGTGCGGGCGTGGTGAGTGGAGTACCGGTAGGCGAGGCAATGCGGCCCTGCCTGGTGCGGCCCGCCTGCGAGTGCGGCCCGCGTGTGCGCCTACGCGGCGGCTGGCGTTGCCCGCTGGGTCTGCATGCCAGCCGGCCAGTTGGGTCGCAGGCCGGGATCACGTGCGACAAGCGGACGTGGTTCACAGCGAACATGAAGTTGCCGTGTTTGGTACGGACCGGTCGAGGCGCGACGGCGCGGCTGGGCTGCGCGCGGTGGGCAACCCAGCAGCGTCTTCTTCGTTGTGTGGGTGTGGCTAGGGAACCCGCCTGTTGGTTCGCAAACCCCCAGTCTTGATTGCGGGCAGCGATGGACGCGAGGAATGCGCGCTGCCCAGCACTGGGCGGGGCAGCGTAGGCAGGCCACGACCGACCATTGGTTGTTATTATGTAGGCTCGGCGAAGAGGTTGGCGCTCGATGCTCACTGGGCTGCAGCAAGCTGAGACAAGTACGGACAAGTGGAGTTCAATTGCAGACACGCTCGAGGGGGCCGCTCAGCTGCCCGAACAAAGAAGCGCGGGTCCGCCTTGTTGCTGTAGAATAGGCACACGGGTGCGCCTTGCTGTGCACTGCGTGATCCAGGAGCTAAGACACGCGTGCTGGGGTTTTTCCTTGAAAAAAGTGGATTTAGAGGCGCCATTGTATGCAAGCAAGGGCCATTTGCGTGCTGATTTGCCGGCCGACCGGTTGGGGGTGGCTCGCGGCGCACGCGGCAAGCACGCTTGCTTGGCAAGCGCCCCGCCCTCCCCCCTCGGCGGTGGATCCAGCACTCGCTATGTTTATCAGAAGGGTAAGTGCTGTGTATCTTGCGGCTGTGGGTTGCAGGGTTATTCATGCCTTCGGGCGCGGTTATGAAGATATGCGGGTTATGACTACTTGTGCAGCCGGGAGCGCTCTCGGCTGCAGGGCGGCGGATGCATGGACACGCGCTACGGCCGTTTGTGGGCATGTGCGGTGCGGAGTCAGGACGCGGTGGTTACATGGAATGGTGTGCCCGATGGCAAGCCAAAGACCACCCCCGAGGTAGGGGGCCGCTGCCCGTTGGTGAGGGAGGCGTGGCCGAGCCTTGTGGTAGACACCCTCCCTCCCTCCCCTGAATTGCTGCCAGCTGTAAGACGAGCGATGGAGTCGTGTGTTCATATCCTGCTCGATACAGTGTGCCCGGCCAGCAGGTCTGGCGCGCTCGGCGTTGTCCGGCTAGCTTTCCTGCGGCGACCGCGGCTGCTCTGCGCAGCGCGCTACACCCCTCGCGCTGGCTGGAACCCATTCCGCACATCCCCGAACGAGAACACAGGTTGCCGCATCAGGCGGAAGCCGAGTTCGATGCTCATAGCCCATTGTCGCGTGAAAGGCCGCCGCAAAGGCCGCCGCACGAGCCAGCAGCCCCGGGCTGTTGCCATGTCCATGGCCGCCACACCGGCTTCATGCGGGCCGCCGCTCGGCCGCCGTGCTGCCCGCAGTCACCCTCCGCCGACACACACGCGGCGGCCCGTGACTCCAGATCCGCAGGGACATGTTTGCTAGGACTGCCCGGTGGCATGGGCGGGCTTGGGCACGAGGGCGTGGGGGCAGCGGGTGGGTCGACACGGGCGGACAGCGCCACGGAGACCAACTGCCTGCCGGCGCACCTGCCACAGGCCCGGTCCAGACCTGGTCATGTGGTTGCTGTGTCGGCCGCAACCCTTGGCTACCACAACCCCATGCACCCCACCGCCGTCGCCGTACGAGTTGGCACCCCGAGTCCCCCACGGTAAGCACTAGGGCTCTGGCCTGGGCACATGTACGGCCACTTCGCGAGCCGGCTGGCCCAGCCGCAGCCCGCGGGACCGCCTCGTGCCCCTGCAGCTGCTCAGCCCCGCCCCGCCTGCCCTAGGCCTCCTGCCGCCCTCCATGCCTGCAGCGCGCACAGCCCCACACTCGGCCAGGCGGTGCCCTGGAAGCGCCATGCGGCCGCTAGGCATGCGGCCGCCGCCGGGTGCACGAGTCAGTGAGGCCGGTGGGGCAGCGCGGCCGGGCGGCTGGTCATGCCTGGCTCATCCCTCCCCGCGCATACCTGTAATGCGCGGGCGGACGAGGGAAGGGTTCTCGGGGCAACTGTACGACCAGCCCATTGGCACCCAGCCGCGGCAACGTGCCTCATTGCCGTCAGCGTAGTAAGAGTCAGGCTGCGACACTTCGCGGCAAGGTGCTGTGCGCTGCGTAATGTTCCCCATGCCACCACCCGGCCTCGGCCTGAGCCATACCTGGCCAGTTACAATCGCTTGCGGCTGCAGTGTGCTCCGTACAGTACAACCTGGGGTGACACCTGGGGGCGGCCAGCGGGGGGAGCAGGGGTGCCTAGAGGGACACGGGCCCCTGGCTGAGCTTTGTGACGGAGACTTTGATGCCAGGGTACGAATGCATTTGGTTACTATGCCATGAATTGGGTTGCGATGCCGCTCTTGGATGCGATACAGGGGCTGGGCTCGCGACTTAGCTGTACTCAGCAGGCCTGGCTGATGGCGCGGCACGCAGCTGGGAACGCGGCACGAGGCGCGGTGGCACTGTTGACTTGCATGGCAGTGGCAACTAGCGTGGGCATGGTTCGAGGTATGCGTGCGTTAGATGGCGCTGCGGTTGCTGTGAGTGACTCGAGCACATGCCACTTGCCTCCCCACGCGCAGTGGAACTGACCGCGGTGGTCCGCGTGGGAAGGTAGCATGCCACATGTTGCGCCAACCGAGCTGCCCGCAACCGCCCCAGACATTGCGAATGTAGGGTTGCCAGTGCGACGCGCGACCTGAGGCGCGGCCCTACGGCATCCCAGGGGGCCTGAAGCAGGCCTGAATGTCCTGGCCCGACCTTGCCCGACATGCGGGGGTTGCGGTTGGGCGGACATGTGGGTTTACATGCGGAAGGGGCAGCTTGCGATGTCGCCGTCCAATTGTACCCTAGGATAAGCCTCGCTACATAATTCGCGAGCTCGTTCCTTGCCCCGACAGCGACCCTACCGCGACTGCGAGCGAGGGGTCGCATGCCGACGTCTTCTGCTATGGGCGCTTACGTATGCAATTTCATGCGAAATAGTGCGCCAACAGTATCGTACGTTGTCGGCTGCCTTATTTCGAATGCGTTTACGTTTAGCACATCGCGCCGCACTTCCACCAACTGTCCCTTGTTAAATAAAAAAACGACCATTGGTTTTTACCCCACTGTCCGTCCGCCTAAAGCTGCCCAAATTACCTCCCAGGCCCAAAAGG
Source organism: Chlamydomonas sphaeroides (assembly GCA_001662425.1). NCBI lineage: Eukaryota > Viridiplantae > Chlorophyta > Chlorophyceae > Chlamydomonadales > Chlamydomonadaceae > Chlamydomonas > Chlamydomonas sphaeroides. Next base: position 8,235 of record BDDC01002464.1, on the reverse strand, counting down.
CACCGTCAAACGACCCTGTGCGTACTTGCAAACAAAGTTTGCAGAAAATATAAACAGCCATTGCTGTTACTCGTCCATGCCGGCAAGTCAACCAGCCAGCTAGCCACATCTATGCGAGCGCCTTGAGTACCTGAAGGCATGTCAAGATATAAACACGGGGACTCGCTCCGCTCAGGCGACTACTAGACCCGCCCAAATAAGCTGCCGCTGCTTTCTAGACGACATCAGCTTGCAATCACCAAGTTGAGTACGCTGACATTGTCCAGCGGAGTCGCTAGTTCACCTTCAAGGAGCATCCATCGAGCGACAACCTTTACTCTGGTGCTAGGCCATGCTTGGGGCGCTGCAAAGGTCCGTCGGGTCGTGAACTCCTCTCTCGCATGCACAACTAGACGCTGTGAGAATTCCCGCACGAGCCGTCGAGAACTGCCCGTCGCCCGTGTCGCGGCTTTCACCCTTTCGCACCACGATCATGAATACTTCTTCCATTTTGGCTTCTATCACTATCCGCTCGTTTTAATATCTGATGCCGGTGCAAACCATCGGCAGGTCCGGCGAGCGCTGGCGAGATGACGAGCTGGTGCTTGTATGCTGCTTACATGTGGATATCGGCAACCGGTGCGGCGTGCGGGGCACGAGTGCCAGTTGTGGCCTTTGGCGCGCGTTGCGGCATGATATGGTTTGTTTGTTGTGCCAGGAGCACGCCGGTAGCACGTCAGGCCGGGCTCTGACTGGTTTATCCCGGCTGCCGATTCCCTTACACCAGGTGGAGCAAGATATCCAAGCAGCTTGATGGCCGCGGCGGTGAGTGCCTGGATTCAGTTGTGCCTGCGACAAAGCAACCCATGCAAATTGCAAGCGCTGCTCACTTGTGTCCTTGCTTTGCAGACACCTCCGTAAAGACGCTATGGACCAGGTGAGCGGAAACCACCTCCTTCCGCACCGCCGCATGCCCCAAGGTACTGTCCCAAAGTGCCTAACGTGCCAGCATCTCCCAGCCTCCGCCGCCCTGCTGCTCGTCCTTGCTTGCTCCATCGGTTGCCTACCCGCAGCCGGGTGCGCACCCTGGCGACCAAGCCGCCCTGCTTCCTGGGCGTCTACCGCAGCCACCTGGCGGCCATCGGCCAGCCCGAGGAGCTGCACTCCACGCGGGCGGCCGCCCTCGTCGCCACCATGCTGCAGCACCAGGCACAGGTGGCGCAGGGGCAGCCGCCCATGACCAGCCTCTCGCCAGCCGAGGTGGAGCAGATCGCGGACAGCACCTTTCGCAGCCAGGGCTGGCTGCAGCAGCAGCAGCAGCCGCTGCCAGGCCCACAGCCGCTGGCCCCGCCGCCGGCCCCGCTGCCGCCCACCCGGCCATCGCCACCCTCACCGCCGCCACCCCCGCCCGTACAGCATGGCTCGACGGCTCCCGCTAGCGCTTCCGCGCAAAGGCCGCTGCCTTCGCTCGACGGAAGGACTGCCCTGGCTGCGCCTGCAGCGGCCTACGGTGGCGCTGGCCACGCAGGGCCGGGGCCGTCCGCGGGCGGCTATGGGCAAGTCGGTGCTGCGGGGCCCAGCGGCAATGCCCCGCCCGCTTCCTACTATCGGCCTGGGGCCGACCGGTCGGCCCGAAAGCGCGGCCGTGACGAGAGCACTGATGAAGCGCTGGGTGGCGAGATGTACCGCCAAGGCATGGGATACGAGCTCCGTGGCAGCATCCAACGGACCCAAGGCGCTGCAGCAGCAGGGCCAGCAGCAGGAGAGCTCGTCGGCGCCTGCCTCACTGCCCTGAGTGGGCACCCCTGTCAGGCGTCCGGCGGCGGCAGCCATGGCTATGCGTTGCCTGCCGGCGGCGCCGTCGGCCCTCCCACTCATGCGCTGGGCGGCTGCGCTGGGGGGCTCGGAGGCGGCGGCTGCGGGAACGGCTGGTGGCAGCAGCGGCCTCCCGTCCATGACGCGGGCTCGGAGAGCGCATACGCGCCACAGCACTACCCTGCGCTAAGTCACGGTCGCAGCGAGCACAGCGGACAGGGCCGGGGCTTCGATCGCCGTTTCGCGCCTTCCGTAGCGCTCGCAGCCCTTGGTCCGACGGCCTCGCCACCGCGGTCGCGCGGTCACTCCGCGCCGCCCCACCCGCAGCCCGCTGTCGGCAGCAGCACGGGCTGGCTGGTTGATGATCGAGGTCAGCTGCGACGCGTCAGCAGCGCTGTCAGCAGGCAGCCGCAGCCGCAGCCGGGCGCTCGCGACCCCGGGGCACATGCCTTCCTGCCCGCCGCGCCTGCGGCCATGGCGCTGGGGCCGGCAACATCAGGCTGCAGCAGTGGCCCGGACAGCCGCAGCCGGCGCACGCTGCAGGCGCCGCCAGAGGCGTGGGAAGCCGGCGCACAGCGGTTCCACCAACACCACCGCCATCCGCAGCCTCCATTCATCCGCGAGGGGCAGCAGGTCGCGTCACTGCCACCACAGGGAACCCCACCGGGCGCCGCTGGCGGCCAGGGCCACGGCCCCTGGCAGCAGCATTTACCGCATCCCGGCAAGCAACATCCGGAGCGCCAGACCTTTTCGTCAGGGCCGCTACCGTCGCGCTCGGGCTGCCCCGCCCAAGGCGGTCTGCAGCACCCAGCCGGGCCGCCGCAGCTTGCCCCTGCGCCGCCGCAGCAACAGCCGCACATGTCAATGCAGGCGCAGCAACAGCAGGCCCCCTGGCCGCAGCACCTGCAGCAACGCTCCCCGGTGCTCCCCTGGAACGAGGAGCCCCACTGGCCGCCCTCGCCGCTGCACGAGCTGCCGCACAGCCACCAGCGGAGGGGTAACGGCGTGGTGGGCGGTCCCGCTGGCGTTGAGCAAATGGCGGTAGCAGCGCCCACGGCACGGAGTTATGGCTGCCGCGCCACGGACGGTGAGGTGCCCGGAAACATGGAATCGCGCGCTGGTACGCGAGCAGCAGGTCAGCGCAGGCTGCTGCAGGCCTCAAACCTCCTACACATGCCCTTCTCGTAGGAAAACCTTGGCAGCCGCAATTGCAATACCCTGAAGCGTAGTATGTCCCCGTGGGCCCTTGGGCGTGTCAGGCGTCATCCCGCCCATCGAATACGCCAGGCCTGAGGGCTGCTGGCGGCGCGCGGCGTCCAGCAGCTCGACGGCTGCATATGGTACGTGCTCTCGACGCGCGCGACGGGACCTGGCGGGTCTCAAGTTAGGCCTGTGCGCGGCTCCGTGCGCTTTGCCAATCTTGTTCTGATGCTGGCACGTTGTGACCGAGCATACCCACACGCTGTACGCCCGCTTACTCCTTGCGACAGAGCCGCCTGTCCCGCACGCTGCGCGGTCGCTGGGGCCTGATGCCAGCAGCCCCCTCCTGCGGCCGGCTGCCACGGGCAGCGGCTGCACCTCGCCAGGCCACCCATGGACCGCCGGTGACGCAGCCGCAGGGGCGTGGGGGTCGTATCCACTGTGAGCGCGGCCCGGCGGCTCAGCCACATAGCGCCGCATCGGATGTAGGTCATACGCCAGGCCCCCAGGATGTAGATCAGACGCCAGGCCACCTGCCCCACGGGCTCCCCTATGCTCGTGGTCGCTTCGGCGCCCGAGTCTCACTGCGCTCGACCCACGATCTGGCCCTCGCGACTTCCTTAGATGATCACTGCTGGCCGCTGCGGTCGGCGGCACGGCTGATGTGGATGGTTGATGCGTGATGTATTGAATAAATGAGCACACCCAAAGTAGGGGCTGCGGTCTGGGCAGCGCACGCTCGAGGGCGGGACCCGGCATGATGGCAGGCGGTGCCGGTTTGGCCGTTTGCGGCTTGCTCGCCGTTGTCGTGCGGCCGCATGGCATGGCTGGCATGGCCCCTCCTCTGCTGATGGCAGGTGTGCGCAACTGCGCATACTACTATGTACTATGTAGCCGCGGCTGCAATGGCCTCGCCCGCCACGTCATAAGCGGGGACGTATACGCGATCTGTGCTAGGGTCTGGGACGTGCGATGTGAGTCTGCCGAGAGACGCAGCGCGGCTCGCCGCGAGGCCGTTATGTTGCACGAGTATGTAGGCGTGCGGCTTCCACACCAGGCCTGGCTGTCTGACAGCACGACAAGGGGAGCACATGCGGTACGGTGCTGTGCTGGATTGCGGGAGCCCGCTAGCTAGGGAGACCAAGGACGCACGGAAACCAAAAAATGTGGTCCGGGCCGCCGCACGTCTTTGCCAGCCGTAGTGGTCACGATGTCAGGTCACGCAGGCCATACACATCGTCTTCATAGCGCACCCAGCTGTCCCAGCTACCGCGTCCTGGCATCAGAAGCAGAAGCAGAGGGTGAAGCAGCAGCAGCAGCAGCCGGCATCCATGCCTACTCACATGAGACGCATGGGCCGCTGGCCAGCAGCGCTTGATGCAGGAGGCCAGGGCGCCCTTGCACGCAAGCACGCGCAGACCTCCGTTCCCCGCCTGCTGCGCGGCCCGAGCCGTTTCGGCCCGGTATCTGAGGGATGTGTGGGGTAGGCGAATGAATCGAAGGCCCCAGTGCGTGTTACAATAATAGCAGCATGGGCTGCGCACTCGCCGATGACGGGCACAGCGTCTGGGCCCCTGGCACAGCAAGTGACATGCGTGCTGGTCGCAGGGCCGCTCGCGCATGCAGCGCTGGGCGCAGCGCACGCGCCCACACGTTCTCCGTCCAATCGAAGACGGGTCTGGGGGCTGAGCGGGGAGAGCAACGCGCATGCACACTGGCTGTCCATCTACCTGCAGCTTGCCGCCCTGTCTGCGGCAGGTGGGCCCCAGCCGAGGATGGGTATCCGCCGGCACATGGATATGCCCCCACCTCACGCCCCCGAACCTACACCATCCAGATATGCGGCTGCTGCTCCCTGCCGCCCTGCATGCCGGGCGCTGCTGGGCTGCCTGCCCCTGGCCAGCGCCGCCGCGCGTGTCTGCTCCGGGTACCTGAATCTGCTGCCCGCACAGCCAGCTCGCAGCGCCATCCCCTCGGCGTCCGCGGCAAGATGCTGCGGCGCCATTGCTAGCTGGCTGCGGCGCCAGCCGCCTACCTACCGCCTGCCGAGTGCCTCCTTCGGGGTTCCAAACCTCTCCCACCATTGTCCGCCTCCCACCCCTCCCCACACACACCACGAACACACACGGCACAGCGGCGGCACGCCCGCCTCCGTCACCGCGTGTCCGGTATCCGGTGGTGCAGCCAGGCCATGATGGTGGCAAAGGCGTCGTCGCCCCCGGGGAACGACTGGTCCACCGAGGAGGAGCGCACGAAGGCGTGGTCGGGCGGCGGAGCCGGCGGCGGCTGGCGGTCGGGCAGGTGGTCCATGCGGTTGAAGGCAATCACCCGCTCCAGGCGGGAGCGCAGCAGGGGGCCCGTGGCGTACGCAAACCTGGGGGAACCATGGGCCGCGGGGATGGCGGACTGAAGGGCCCCACCGCGCACCGCAGGCTGAGCTCGGTGCACCCCGCCGGTGTCGCTGGGCGAGCAAGCGCTGCGTCCCGACCAGCATTCGTAGCTGCCCCCGGCTGGCTGGCTGACCAGCGCCCCAGCGCCCTGGGCCCCGCTGGCCGCGGCCTGGCCCAGGCAACCAGGCCGTTCCACAGGGGGCCGTTGCGACCCGCCAGGGGCCCAGCCCACCCACATCACGCAGCCCGGCCCGACCCTGCCGGGCCTAGTCTCCTCCTCGCGAGCGTCCTCTGTACCAACTTTGGCCTGACGTACAGCCGGCACCGCTCGCCCTCGTGCCCCGCCCGCACACCCGCTTCGCCGCCGCCCAGCCAGTCCCACCTGTGCCACACCCGGGCCAGGTGGCGCTGCATGTGAGCCAGCTGCGTGGGCGTCACCGCCTCCAGCAGCGCGGGCAGCGCCTCCAGCGCAGACTCCTTGACCTGAAGGGGCGCGGCCGTGGGGCCGTGAGGCGGAACGGCAGGCCCGGCGCTCCGTGTGAAGGACCCTCTGCGTGCCCCAGTGCTGTGTGACACGAGCGCGGTGCCGCCCGCCCTCCCGCGCCCCGACCCGCGGGAACGACGCGGCGAGCGCACCGCCCCGATGGCAGTGTCCAGCAGCAGGAGCCGCTGCCTGACGGCAGGGCCTAGCCGGCGGCAGCGTGCTCGTCGCTCCCTCCTCGGCAAGCACGCCCGTGTTTCAGCGCGCATGCCCGCGGCTCGCGGCGCGGCTTGCAGCCGCGCCGCGACCCTTTCCCGTACCGCCGGACGGTCGTGTTCGGATGTACGGCGGCTCACCCGTATGGCAAAGGAGCTGAAGTCGATGAGTGTCTCGAACACCGCCATGACGCCGTCCATGATCTGCAGGTTGCACGGCACGGGTGCGGTACGCAAGACACGGCCGCCGTCGGCAGCACGGCGGCTTGACGAAGTGTCGCTTTGCGCGGGTTGTATCATGCGCGCAGCCGGGCAGGCGGCGTTGCCAGGAAGGTGGCCCCCGCTGCCAGGCACACACGCGAGGTGGCCCGTGCGCCCCCATAGTGTCGAGACAGCTGCATTCCCTGAAGCCGGAACCATGCCACACCCTTCTGGACGCGCGTACCCGCCCCGTCCCGCCCCTTCCCCTGTTCCCCCGCACCACAACGGGGATACAGCCGTGCAACACCGTGTCCTCCAAGCGCGGGCTCCAGCCGTCGCCTGGCAACGGGGGACAGGAAAACACGCGCTTTCGCGGTGCTGTGGATCACGTGCCGGCGTGTGGCCACCCAGCCGTGGGCACGTACGCAGGGCGGCTACCTGGCCCCTTCGCCCTTCCCCTCACTGGGACCTTTGTCACCGCCCTCGCAACCTCTCGACCCATCACATACGTCCCTCTCCCCGGGCAGGCTGCCCCGCACCCGGCGCGACAAGCCGGCACTGGGGGCTCGCCAGCTGCTCGCTGTACTGCCTGGGGCGCCATGGGACCGACCGCAGGCGGCACGAACCCTGACCAGTTCCCCCTCCCTTACCCGGAGCCACCAGGCAGAACTTGGACCGCGCCAGGTGCTCGCTGTACATCCCTGACACCATGGACCCGGCCGCGATGACAATGCGGTGCTTGCCGTACCAGTCGTTGTCGACAGCCAGCCTGACGGCGGCGGCCGGCAGCAAGGCAGGCGGCAGGCGCGAGCACGCGTGGGGGCGCGGACCGGCGCCGGGCCAGGCCCGCAGACACCACTGGGGCGGCAGACGGTGCGGCCCAAGGGCGCAGCGTGCTGGCATGCTGCATGCGCTGCCACGGAGCCACACGGCAGGCGCAGCGGCCGGACCGCCGCCCCCGCCTGCGGGGCAGGCGCCCCGCGCCAGCGCCTCCGCTCGCCTAGCCCGCCAGCCCTGCCGCCCCGCGCCCCCGCCCGGCGCACTTGAACAGCCGCTGCCGGATGCCGCGGCTGTAGTGGTCCAGCCGGTGCGCGCCCACGTCGCCCTTGAAGTACAGCAGCAGGTCGCGGGCCAGCGGCGGCCAGCCCAGTAGCGGCGAGCGCTCCATGTGCTGCGGGCCCTTGAAGGCGGGGATGACCAGGTCCTGGCGGCGGGCGGGCGGGCGGGGAGCGGGAGCGGGGAGGTGCAGGCAGGGGGCGTGTTCGTGTGTGGCCGTGTGGCGGGGCGTGCGGGGCGTGCGGGCCGGAGCTGCGGGCCCGCGGCCGCGCGAAGGCGGGGACGGCCTGGGCCCCGGCGATGGGAGGGAGCGGGTGGGCGCCCCTCGGCCCGCCCGCGATGCACGTCGCCCCGTCAGCAAGCGCACGCCCCCACCTAACCATCGTCGCCCCGTCAGCAAGCGCACGCCCCCACCTAACCATCGTCGCCCCGTCAGCAAGCGCACGCCCCCACCGAACCATCGTCGCCCCGTCACCATGCCAGAGGCCTTGCGCTGCCCAAGGCAAGCGAGGGCAAGTGCTGCCAACGCCTTCCACGGCGCCCCGTGCTGCTGCCACGGCCGGGCCGGCGGCGGGGCCCCGCTGCTCCCTGCACTGCCGCCCAGCCCCCCGGTACCCCGCAATCCGCCAGCCCCGTCACTACCCGCGCACCTTCTTCGGGTCGAAGCAGGGGTGCCCCTTGATGCGGGATGTAAGGTTCATTCCCGGCCAGCCCGCAAACGCCGGGGGCTCCGTGGCAGTGTAGTTGTCCTGCCGGCGGGTAGGCAGACGGCGGGGCAGGGGTGGGGAGGGGGTGTGCGGTGTTCGGATGGTGAGCGCGCTGGCTCAAGCCCGCTAGACGGTGGGGCGGGGGTGTGAGGGAGGCGTGCCGCCAGGGGGTACCGCTAGACGGTGGGGCG
>BDDC01002463.1:1991-12808 GCA_001662425.1 Chlamydomonas sphaeroides | reverse complement strand
GCACCTCTGGGCTCCCCTTCTAGCAGACATGCACTCTTTCGCGCCACCTTCCACCCAACACACTTCGTACCTGCGAGTTGCGGCACTCGTCGTTAATGACCATGTGACACGCGTAACGCTTGCGTAGCAGCCGCACGAACTCCTTTCGTGGCGGCTGGCCCTGGCGGCTGATCGCCGAGTTCCACCCGGCACTGCCGCATCCCCAGCCCACCACTACCTCGTCCTTGGGCCGCCCGCCAATCAGCCGCACGGCTTCGTGGTGCAGCACCCGCTCCTTGCGGATGTACACCTCGAGCCGCTTCTTGCGCTGACGGGGGTCGAAGTAGTGGGCCAGGTCCTGCACGCCCAGGACCCCCAGCCGCCGAACAGGTGCCGCAGCCGCGCCTCGTGAGCGGCGCGGGTGGCAACCCGAGCGCTGGGAATGGCGGACAGGTAGACAACGGGCTGCGAGCCTGCGTCTGACAGTTCAGCTGCCACTCCATCCGTTGCCGGCGCTCGATGTAGCCGCACTGCTGGCGATGGCCGGCGCCTGAGCAGCGCGAGAAGCAGGCGCGTTGCCGGCGGCGGCGGCGGGTGGCGGCACAGAACCGGTCGCCCCTGCAGCCGCCATTGGCGTGATGGCCACGCGACCCGCTGCCGTGCCGCCGCTGACGCCGCCGACGCCTTTTCCGGTGCCTCTTGCCGGGTGGAGCCAGCGCCATGCAATCGGCAGCCTGCAGCAAGTGGCCGGTGAAACCGGACACGTGCGAGAAGCCCTTAGCGCAGGTCCAGTAGGTCCCCACGCCAGGGTCCACCCCGCACAGTAACAGAGCGATGCCACCCAAACCACAGGTCTGTGAGCACTCACCATAGCCGGAGTCCTTCTTGCCATCGCCTCCTAAATTTACAGAGGCCCTCGCGGCCGGCGGCGCAGACGCTCCGCCGGCCGCGCGAGTGGCATGTGTGTTGCGGCGGTGCACCGCGGACGGTGACAAGAGAGGGTTGCGTTTCAAGTTTACAAAACTTCGAAGTTACCTGAAGTTACCTGAAGTTTGGGGTAACTTCAGGTAACAAACAGGGAGCGAGGTCATTTTGCAACGATCACCATCCTGCCGCCCGGGCCCAGCTCTGTTTCACCTTCCCCCTTCATCTACCGCCATAAGCAGGCAAAACGACAAGCAGCATCATGCTGAACAGGACACATGAGATGGTCTGACAAGAATACCGTTATAACGTTCAGCCGTTAGGATAGGGTCACCTTCGGGGTAATTGCAAGGGCTTCGCCCCGTTTCCTTCGGAAAGGAGCAAGCCGACCGAATACACCGATGAGCGGGCCCCCTGCAGGCAGCGGGGATCGCGTTGGGACCCACAAACGGCGGCGGGGGCGCGGGTGATATGGAACCACGCCCTACGGACGGTGGGGGCCCCACAAACGGCGGCGCGGCGGGGATGGAAGTGATATGGAAACACGCCCTGCTGACGGTGTTTCCTTCACGCGCAGTGGCTGCTAGCCAGGCAGCGGTGGGAGCAGCGGCGCCTTGAGGGCGCTGCGGTGGAAGAGCACGGTGACGATTGTTTGTTCAACACGGCACTTTGAAGCCTGGCGGGCAGCTCCGACAAGCAGCGCGCGGCGCTGCTGGCGCAGCATGAGGACTGGCTTGGGCCGGTCGAGGCACGCCTCAGCGCCCGGCCCCTGGCTTGAGACGCCGACGTCGTGCGCGCCGGGCGCGGCGGGCCCACGGCATTGGTTCCGCCCATTGCTCCTCTTCGTGGCTACGGCTGAGGCAGCAGCCGGCGCCAACTGGAAGCCGCCCTTTTACTGTAGAACCAGCGTGGAAGTCAGTGAAGCCGCCCTTGTGGCGGCTGCGCTTCACTACCGTGCTCCACGAGCTGGAGGCGCCGCCCATCCTCGAGCGCCAAGTGGGCGAGCGCTGGCCGCCTCAGCCGGACGCGACCGTCGGAAACCATGACGCAGCAGACTGTCTGCGTGGTTCTGTGCCCAAGCCTATCACCTACTGGTGGAGGCATGCGAGGCCGTGTGCGACGAGGCCGATACGCTAGCAGCGCACCCCGCGCCGATGCAACGACTGCTGGTGCAGCAGGCGCGTGCGCAGCTGAGCGGCCGAATCTATGCACTGTGCAGAGGGCGCTGAGGCTTTGGGGCCGCACAGCCGCGCAACACCGGGTGCGAGAAGGCCATCCTGTGGATTGGCTATAACCTGGCGTGTGCGTCGGCTGGCTTCCTCCTGGCCGGCGCCAGCGCGCCGGCCAGCCCGGATCGCCCCTAGGGCGCTGGGGGGCTGGAGGCCGTGGCCTGGCGACGGGATAGGGAGGGCGGCGGCGGCGGTAGGAGTGGACGTCGGGGCAGGCGCCGGCGGTACCCCCTGGTCACAGCGTGTGGGTTGGCCCTAGCAACGCGCGCTGTGCTGCCCACATAACTATGTACCGTGATATTATTATACAAGCAGTGTTGTCTGCAATGTTCGAGAAGCGCAGGTAGCGTACGCTGGGGGCCGGGCCGTGTGCTGGAGCCCGCACAGGTCGAGCCCAAAGGTTGGTACGCGTTCAAGCGAGCGCCCGACCCCAGGCAGGTTCCTAAAGCTTCTATATGCATATAATTTGCGCTTCTTGCATATTACAGGGGCGCTTCCAGGGGCGCTTCCAGAGCGGGCGCGACAGGCCCTCGCAGACACATGCAGCTGCGCGTACCCGGACTGCCACCATACGGCAAAACCGTCGTGACGCGCGCCCAAGATTCCTGGTCTCATAGTGGCCTGCCCCACCATAAACCTGGGTAGGGCACAACACTTTGACCCCATGGACGTGCCAAGGTACCATCCTGGGGGGCTTCGCCCCTCTAGCCGCTGCGCGACGAGTTAGGGCTTCGCCCAAGAAATTATGCACGGAACCATGGGACGGTAACCAATGTGGCACGGCGAGCAGATGCTGCCGCACCAACTGCATGCAATGAGCGCGTTTGCAATGCTTAGGGAGGACGACGAACGCAAAAGGGTAAAAAGGGATCCTCAAGAGATTGCTGCAAGCCTTTTGATACATCTTTTACAGCCCACGCATATCACTCCTCCAGATTACTCGACGTTGCCCGTCTCTACTCCATCATTACACGCCTCCACAGGATCCTGGTCTCCGGCTGTCGACGGCGCACATGCAGCTCTCCACGCACATGCAGCTCCGCGCGCTGGATTGCCGGCGAGCTGGGGCGGCCACGCCAAGAGCTGCTGTAGCGGCTCTCGCCCGTCCACGGCTTGCGCAACATACTGTCACGCCGAGCATTGTCGCCCCTTCGTTGCGCGTTGGCCCGCCGCCTCTGCACGCGGTCAAGGCCGATGTGCAGCCCGACCAAATTGACACCGTGATGCTGAGGACGATTGCTGATGTTACCAAGCGGGTTGACGACACTGTCGCGGAGTTAGTGTCATCGAACAACGAGGCAGCTCAGCGCGTCAAGTTCAGGCCTGATTCGGAGCTTCGCAGGCGGGTCATGGCTGCGGTGCAGAAGCTGGCGAAGGGACTTCTCGAGAGGGACGTCGAGGTGAGTCCCAGGCTGCTACGACCGGATCGGTCCCTATAGGCTTTCAGCTGGCCATTGGTTCTGGGGATCTGCGTTGATGCTGGGATACGGACTCCCCAGAACCGGCCGCTTTCTGTAAAAGCCTGACATTGCCGGGCGCCTTTACGTACTTTAGGTGCGACTACTGCTCCTCGCCGCGTTGTGTTGTGAGCACCTGCTTCTGCTTGGTCCACCCGGTAAGTCGGCTTGCGGCAAACGCTGCACACAACCGCACACACCGCCCCCCTTAAAGCCCCGCTGACCATGTGCAGGCACGGCCAAGTCTGAGCTGTCCCGCCGCCTGTCGTCGCTGTGCGGTGGGACATACTTCGAGCGCCTGCTCACGCGCTTCTCCGTGCCAGAGGAGCTCTTCGGGCCGCTGTCCATGAAGGGTGAGCGTGTGGCGGCCCTGTGCGAAGCTTTTCTGCCCAGGCGCGCTTGCCACCTGGCGAAGGCCTCGAACCTCGCCCCCATGGCACACACACACATCCCAACCAGGCCTGGAGAACGACCTCTATGTGCGTCAAACGGCCGGCTACCTGCCCACATCCGAGGTGGCCTTCGTTGACGAGATCTTCAAGGTACGAGCCCGCGTGTCAATAGCCGGCAGCGTGGAACCTCTTCACCGCCTTTCCATGCCTTGCCGGCGGGGATCACTGGTTATTACCGCTTGCTGCCTGCGGCTTGGTGTAATGGTCAGCTGGCCCGGCCTGCTGGTGCGCCGTTCAACAAAGGTGGGTTCCAAAATCTCAACCAACCTCACCTATCCCTTCTGCTGCCGCTCTTGCGCAGGCCAACTCGGCCATCCTAAACGCGCTGCTTACGTTGCTAAACGAGCGCTTGTTTGACAACGGCAACCAGCGCCTCCATGCACCGCTCTTGTGCCTGGTGCGGCCCTGGGCGGGGGCAGGAAGTTTATTTAGTAGGGCATTGTCTGGGGTCAGCAGCTTGCAGTCGCACCATGATTCTTGCGGGCAGCGACGTACCGGCCCAGATTCGTGTACACGCTGCCCAGTAGCGCCGCTATGGTCCCAGGGGCCCTCACTGGCACACAGCACTACTTTCACCTGCCCCCAACACGTACTCCCACCCCAGGTGGGCGCCTCCAACGAAATGCCCGAGAGCGAAGAGCTAGACGCCCTTTATGACCGCTTCCTCATTCGCCGCACCGTGTCGCAAGTGAGGTTCTGGAGGTCACCGGGCCCCTCAAAGTAACGGTCTAGCAGCCGACTAGTATGCTGCCATGCGCTCTTCCCAGGCCCTCCAACTTGTGCGCCTCGCTGCCCCCTTGTCACAGGTTTCCAACAACCAGCTGTACAAGCTGGCTCGCCTCGCCGCCGGCCGCAGTGACCACACGCTCACGGGCGTCGCGGTCGCGAGCTCCACGGACGGCGCCGACTCGGACGCCTACATATCTAGCGATTTCGGCCCGATTCTGACTATGGAGGACTTCCGCGGCACGGCCTCTGCGGCCTACGGCTCCGTGGATGTTCCCGACTCGGTCATTGACTTGTTGACCGGCCTGCGCAACTACCTGCAGGTACTGCTGGTGATGGCTGCCGTCACCTGCTGAACGCTGCCAATCCTAAGTGCATCTTTCATCCAACGCGCAGCACCTTACTCGGACCCGTGTGCAGGACAAGTGCGAGCCGCCAATGTATGTGTCTGACCGCCGCTTCATGAAAGCGGTGCAGATGATGCAAGTGGCGGCTTTCTCGGACGGCCGCGACCAGGTATGTGCGGAGGGGCCAGAAGGGGGGGGGAACAAAAGGCAGGCCGACATATTGGCAACATGACGTGCTGGCATACACGCGCTGCATTCTGGTGGGCGCCATGCGCGGCTCTTCACCCTGTGCGCGGGCGCGCTTCAGAGAGGATGCAGGGTGCGGCGAGCACGCTGACTCATGCGCCCTCAGCCTGGGTATGCGTACGGTTGTGCTTCGTGTAGATTATCAATCTCTACTTTGACCACTCTTTACTAAGTCTAGTAGAGAAAGAGAGAAGATCGCTAAGCGTGTGAAGAAGGACGACAGAGAAATCACGGGAAAACAGGGTTTTCTTGGGGTGCGCGGCAGCTTGCGAAGCCATCACTGGCACTCTGGTGCCGGATACGGTGGTGCCTTCGCGAGTTCGTTTTTTCTGGGCCACAGTGCGCTGTCTGGTTGCTGCCCAACGCGGCATCGGGCGCGGATAGAGTACGCGCACATCTATCTGAGGCTGTAGGATGCGGCCTGCACGCAGTCAAGGCGTCGAGGGTGACGAATGACGTGTCCGGCATGGGCTCGGGAGGACAACAGGTATCCCCGCAACCCAACCTAATACATCTTCAGGACAGGATAGAGCGCTGCCATATTCTTAGGTTTTCATACCCTCCTGTGAGAAGTCGATGCCAGCATGTATAACATCCTATCGTTCTCCACTAGATTGTAGATAGAACGAGGAAAGAAGATCAAAATTCCATAGCCGTGCACAACCCAAGGTATGCGGCGCCGGGAGCTGGCGGCGCCGGGGGCTGGCCTCAGGCCTCTTCACCGCCCTCCCACGCATCCATCTCCTCCTTGCCCCACAGGTCAACGAGTATGATCTGCTTTTGCTGGAGCACGTGTTTGGCAACCGGCCCGACGACGGCGTCAAGGTGCGGGCCGCGGTGCTCGAGTCTATCGCCGCGGACCCCGGGCTGCAGCAGGTGAGAACGGCTAGCAGGGTGCTAGGGGTTGGGGCAATGTCACGCGGTCCGTATCATGAATTAGGCTGTATGGGCCAGTGATAGACCGGCCGTACACACTGGTCAAGCCGTGTGTGAAGCCGCCGCAGAGAGCACCGCCGTTGGTGACGACTGTGCATAGCTCAATATATCAAGCCCCTCTGCATACTAAGATTCTGCATATCATACGGCAAAGTTGTAGCTGCTGGTTGTCCTTAATTGTGTCAAGCGTCAACATCTGCAGTATGCGCCCGAAGCTTCTGAGCTCGTTGGTCTGTTAATCCGGGCAACTATCACGACATGCCGCTCGTGACCTGCCGGAGATGCCATCTGGTTCCAGATCGCCCAATTCTGCCAGATCGCCCAATTCTGCCCCGGCTCTTGACATTGCATGATGTGCTCTGCGCGCGTTAGGTGCATATGCGACGCGGTTCGTACGCTGCCCCGCCGACACTATCTGGCCCGCGACCCCCTCGAGGGAATGCACGTCCACTCGTTGAGGAACATCCTCCGAGTCACTATTGGGCCGCAACACTTTATACGCCTCCGCAGTGCTATATATCGTGCCGCCACCATTCCTGCCACTCAGCACTGTGGGAGGCATTTCCAGCATCCCATCGCGCTCACACGGGGTCCCCGTCTTAATTTGGTTTTGTGGTATCGCATTTAACGGGCCCTGAAGTGGCGGAGCTACATGCAGAGTCGTGCAGAGCGATCGAAAGCTGGTTAGTTGAATCGGAGAGAGGTGTCGCACATTGACATACGGCCCCCAGGTTTAACCTCCCTTTTGGAACACCCCGTGCCCGTAGGCGGAGCTGGTGCTGTTGGGGCTGTTTGGCCGCACCTGCCGTCTTTTGGAGGGTGAGCTGTATTGACGGCCAACATGGTTATCACAGGAAAGGAAGAGGCCTTCCGGGGCTGGCATACTACTCGTCTGGACGCATGCGCCGCCTTGGCGACCGCCCCATGCCTACTTACCCAGTTGCCCCCGTGTCCCCTGCCCTCAGGCTCCACTGACGCATCCGAGCTGGCCTCTGCGGGCGCCGAGGTGGCCCAGCTGGTAGAGCTGCTGGCGGGGCGGCATGCAGCGCTGGCCACCAACCTTGAGGTGCGACCGAGGAGGGTCAGTTAGCAATACAGGGCCGGCCGTAGCGCTGACGAGGGTCGCCCTGTCCTGATCCAACCTGGCCCAACCACGCCGCCTTGGTGAGCACAGCGCAGCCCCATTCGTGCACTTCTTCCAGAAACCATGTCGCTTTGCCCCCGGCGCCCCTCCCACCTGAAGGGCAATGGGTTCCCTGAACTTCGCGCGAGCTTGTGGCAAGCCGAGAGCAGCGTTGCGGCGGCAGTACAGGCGCTGGTGCCGCAGATGACTGAGAACCGCAAGAAGGTGATCTTGTGGTGATGAGAGACTTGACGAACCATGACACAGTTGCTATGCTATACAAATACGGAGTGACCTTTAAGACAATGTCGACAAGAAGAACTGTAGGGCTTGTTGGAGCATAGTGTTTGTTGCACCTCGCGTACCCGGGGATGTCGTTCGCGCTAGCCTTGTATGTGAGCTGAACACAGCTCCTAGGCTGACGCCGGGGGGCAGAACCCACATAAGGCCGTCTTGCATAGGGCACTTCACGTTGGGCTTGTCCAGGTCGGGGCGGGGAACTCTATTGAAAGGGGTTTGTGTCCCTTCTCATCCTAATGGAGTTAACGGTGCTCATCCTCGGCTCTGACTACCCCGGCAGGTTGAGGACCTGCTGCGCGAGGCCCAGACGCTAGCGTCGGTGCTGACCGTGCCCGGTGCTAGCGCGCCGCTGCTGGAGCGGCTGCTACCCAAACGCTACAAGCAGTACCAGAAGGGCATAAGCGCCAAGGCATGAGCAAGGGAGGATGCAGGGCCAAGGGTTAGCTGGGGCCGGTGCCGGGGGGCCACCACGCTGGGACAGTGCCCGGGCCTAAGCCTGGGGCATGCACATGGGGGCTGTTGCCGGACAGTGTATGCACGGAGAGCGCACGCCCGTGGCCCGGCGGTGGCCAGGTGCAAGCGATGTGGCAGCGGGTCGGACATATTGCCATTCTGTCTGGGTGCGTAGACTGTGCATTGCCTGTGCATAAGCTTGCCGCAGTACACGGCTCTCTTTGTTTGGGGTGGGCCCCAGACCCTCTGTAAGCCAGGGCCGAGTTGATTCTATAACACTGCGGGTGATGTAAGGGAGGCTGAAGCGCTCAGCTTATCTGCCTTTGGTTAGGCGACATGTCTGAGCAGCAGGTCTTCATTCTACGAACGAATCTGCGAAGGCAGCATCCATTTTGCATTTGAAGCGGCGTCGCCCTACAGGTGACCCGTTCTGACCCGTTGTAATGTGAAACAGGTTGTATTACGGAACAGTGGACCGTGCGTAGTGGGATTTGCGATTGGGGAGCTGCCTTTCCGAACTTAAGATGTCCTAGGGGTGTACGTGGACCCTACTGCGTCAGATCCAGGAGGGGTGAAGTTTTGGTGGTCCAGGGGTTTGCGACACGCGTGTGGGTGCGAGAGGCGGGCCGGTCGGCTCACAGGTGCGCAAAACACCGCGCGCGCCATACATAACTCTTCTACATATAAATAAAAGAGGATACAACGGCAAGATTCAGGACTTCCTTTGCGCTCAATAAATTTTAAATCGGCGCGACCGACGCGACACACCCACACCGCTCGAAGCATTTTTACTATTTTATTACATATTTGCATATGCCCAGAGGGCTATGCCGCAACGCGTGTCGTTTGTGGCTGCTGGAGCGTTCGCTTGGGAACATGTCCTTGATGATGTGCATGTCGAACTTGCGAGACACGTCAAGCGCTACACTGGCCTTCTATGAGTAGCTGTGGCACCTATAGTATGTGTACTGCTATGGGGCCGGCGGGCGCGGCCAGTGTACAGGTTCTTGCGCTTCATCCGGGGTGGCCCATAATACAACGGATTTCGGCCAGCGCTCCGTTTCCTACCCCTCGTGAAATAGCGCACCACATACCAGCTATGCTAAGAAGCAACATGCGCCACCCTGGCAGCGCCTCAATAACCCATAGGGCTGTGTCCCTCCCCCCCCCGAGCGGTGTGGCCTGAAACACCGGGTTTGTTTGTTTCAGCTAGGAAAACCCCCAAAGTGGACCATTATACATCGGGTCACCTGTAGGGCTCGCCCGCATCCTTCGTGGACTGACGTGGTGCCTGCCCCTGCAGCATCTAAACAAGTTGAGCTGCCGGCGGGCGTATGTGTCCAGCAGCGAGGCGAGGCAAAGGGACTCCAGCGCCATCCATGGGTCGATTGGGTGCTGACTTTGAAGTCAGGTGACCAAGGCTTACACCTCCTAGCACGCCGTCTCTCACGCCCTCTCACGCCCTACCCGCCTCGGAGCTTGGCAAAGGCCACTCGGCGCGGGCCCATCGCCCGGCATCCCCGCCGCCAGCCAGCACGCGTGGTGCCCCCCCCCGGCGCCCAGTTGAGCAGCACGCTGGCGTGGATGCGGCTCGTGCTGGCGACCAGGGTGCCGTTGGGGAAGGACTCAACGTTGGCCGGGTCCATGTCAACCACAAAAGGCCCCCGCCCCCGCCTGCGCGCCCGCCGCCGCCTGCCGCAGGCTCTCCTCGCCAATGATGGCCGCCCAGCCATCGCCCAGCACGGGGCTGGCGTCCACAATCACGTACATGCGCTGCGCCAGACCGATGTTGGGCAGGCTGAAGGCCAGGCGGCCGCCATCCAGCCGGCCCTCGCAGCAGTAGATGCAGCTGCACAAGGCGCCGTCGGAGTGCAGCTGCAACGCGATCTCCAGCACGGGCCCCTTGGGGGCGACCGGAGCCACCTGCGCAAAAGACAGAGAGGTTGGCTTGCCCCGTTCCGTTAGGAAACGGGGCGGAAGCCTTTGCCATCACGTCGGAAGCGCACCGAGGGGACCCTTGCCGTATCGGCAAAATGTATATGGCCATTTTCAGAGTGAGGGAAACAGTCGGCCCGAAGTGCACATACAACTGCAAAACTGCACAAGTGCACAACTGCACACAATTGCGATATCGCTTCAATACATATTCAATATCACCCCTGAACTTCTAGAGCCTCACGGGGTGCACCGGCGAGTTTGCACTTTCAAATTACCAAGTCCTCAGCCATGCCGCGCGCGGCTCGGCATAAGCCACATTGTGGTGTGGAAAGCCGTGCATCGTCGGAGTCCCTGTAGGCTGCAGCCCTTCTCTGCCCGACGCCTGTCCCTGCTCGACATTCACCGCGCCTGAGGATTGCGCTAGCTATGTGCGTGGCTGTGGCGAGGACTGTTACCTGTACGCGCGGCGCTGTGCGGTGGGGCCCGGACCAGCTGGCATGGCGCATGGCATGGTGCATGGGCCGCACCCGGCCGCGGCAGGGTGGCACGGGCATGTTGTAGTTGTGGGACGCATAGCTGCGCGGCGTGGCGCTGTGCGTTTGGGCCCAGACGTTTCCTTATCTTGCAGTACGCAGTCCGCCGCGCGGCGCCTCTTGCAGCGCAGGGCATGATAAGCTAGAACGAAGTCAAAGTAGGGCAGTGCCAGG
>BDDC01002460.1:0-10887 GCA_001662425.1 Chlamydomonas sphaeroides | reverse complement strand
CTGCCCTGCCCTGCCCTGCCCTGCCCTGCCCTGCCCTGCCCTGCCCTGCCCTGCCTGCCCCCGCTCAACCTTCCGGCAGAGGAGCTCGCTGAGCTGGAGCCGGGCTGCCTGCCGCCGGCCTGGCAGCTGGCGCGCGACATAGGCACCCGGCTCGCGCTGGCGCAGCTGCTGGGTCTGGCGAGGACGCTGGGGGACGACGAGGCGGGCGAGCTCGAGGAGCTGAAGCAGCACCGCAGCGCTTTGCTTCGAGACGAGTTGCGTGGGCAGGCGGAGCGGGTGCTGGATGTGTCGGAGCTGGGCGGCTCACAACCAGAGGCCCGGCTGTGCCTGGTGATGATTGCGCTGGAGGCGTCATCCGGAGCGGCTGGCAGCGCCGAGGAGGGGATGGAGGGGTAATGTGGCGGGGATGGCACGTGGCGCGAGTCGCTGCGGCGAGGTGAGGAGGAGAAGGAAGGAGGGTTGCGAGGGGTGGGGTGGGGCTGCGCATGGAACCTGCCAGGCGGGGCCAGAGGGTTGGGCGCATCGATCGGTAGCTGGTGGCAGGCGAGTTGGGCCAGAGGATCGAGGGGGGGCACATACAGGATTGGGGCCAGAGTATTGGGGCCGGAGCGAGGAGGCCCGGGAAGTGGCTGCTGTCTGAGCTCCTGTCGCCCATCACTAATCGTCCATACGATTTCGATCGCCACATCGATCGCAAACGATTTGCGATAGACGCCTGCCTGGGCGTACCCAGGTTTCGCCCGAGGGTCGGTGTCGTAGCTATCTATGTATTGTGGGCCACGTACGTGCGCAGCAAGCTGTGGCAAAGATGAGAGGCGAAGTAGGGCGGGGCAATGTATGCAGTCGCCAAATGTGACAGCTGCGTGCACAACGTCTCAAGCAACGCCACGCACCACCGATCGGTACGTAGCTACGTACGTGATATGTGGGCGAGTCGGTGCCGGCCCAACACGTTGACAGTGGCCCAAAGGGCGGCGGCTTGGCCCGGCCTCGGTATACCAGCAGCGAGCAGGGGAGATAAGCGCTCCCCTGGCAGCGAGCGCTCATTATCCTCGTAATAACAGCTCCCGCTCGCAACCGCGCAGCATCCAGCAGCAGCAGGCCTTGCGCAGCTGCATCTGTGCGCGACTCCGAGCATATGCATGCATATGCTTTCCCTTTGGCATCCCCACGACCCCACCCTGATCTGCAACGGCTTTATGCACCTGTCGGCGCCTCCTCCCTCACCCGGGCCTCGCAGCCAGAAGCGGGGAATGGAAGCAAGGGGGAGGCAGCCAACAGCTTCTAGGGCTCGGGGAGGCAATGGGGAGGATGCCAACCGCGCACAGTATGTACTTCACACGCAACACTTGCTTGCACATACCGGGCCAGCACGCAACAGAACCGACACTGCCCCCATCTCCTTGCTCCACCTGTCCTCGCCCACAGTGAGCTAGCAATACCGTCCAGGGGATCTCCCCTGATGCCGTCTGAATGTCCCAGCGCCATATTTAGACATTGTCAGGGTTATGGGGACTGACTCGGCGCGGCGTTGGGCGTCAGCCAGCAGGGCAGCAGCTCAATCGGGGGTCACCTGATCCGTGCAAATCCTGCATCGATCCCCCCTGCCTGCCTGATTGCGCCGCTTCACTTGTTTGGCAGCACCAGCGCAGCTGCAAAGCAGCAGCGCTGTGGACGCAGCAGGCACGCAGCGTTCGTTGCAGCGCTGCGGCAAGGAGGCGAGCACGTCGTCGTTGTCGCAGCTTGCAGACGGCGCCGCCGGCGGCCAGGAAGGGAATAAGGGAAAGCGGGCTGGGGTGTGTGAAGGTCGGGCTTGGCGGCCGGGGTGTGTGAAGGTCGGGCTTGGCGGCCGACGGCACCCCAGCCCCGTCGGAGAGTCATTCTTATTTTGCACAAAGCCCCGTCGGGGGCTGGCGCTGCGCCAAGCGCCAGCACCGAAGAGCCAAAAGCCACGCGGATTGCTTGCGTACACTGCCACATTTATCAGGCAGTATGCCAGTATCCCGCAGCCAGTAGAAAGGAAAGCGAGAAACGCGGACGAGCTGCAGCAGCAGCTCGAGGTCCGCTTGTTGCTAGGCCGGTAGGTGCCAGGCCTGGCCATCCAGACTGCATGCGCTACGTTGTCAGAGCTGGGGGTCAGTTTGGGGAGGCGTGTGCAGTGTTGGGATGCGAGCGCGCTGGCTCAAGCCCGATAGGCCAAGGTGACGACGATGTATGGCGCCATCCGGTTAAGTTCGTTGTTGTCGCACTCCTGCTCGTGATGTCGGCCCCCCCTCCCGCCTGACAGACGACGCCGTGCTGCGTTTTGCGTGAGTCACCTCGCGCCTCCTCGCGTCGCTCGCCAAGTACGCGGGCAATGCACACGCACCTTCACGCAAAGACGAAGACGAACTGTGAGCGTGGGGGGGAGGTGTCAAGGCGTTGCATCCTACAGCAACGTACGCCTCGTGGCTTCTGACATGAAAACAAACTACGAATCCATTGCACACGACGCTGAGCAGGACGATCGGGCTTGCTGCTATGGTGTGCCGTTATAATCTCCCCAGGTTACTATTGTGCAACCACCAGGCAGACAGCAACCACCTCGCCGTATAGCTCAGCTTAAAGTCCAAGCTCAGCTGCAGCTGCAGCTATTGCGATCGCGAAAGGGGAACTGGGGAATGGCGCGAGAAGGAGGGGTGTATGTACCGCAGCCTGCCTTGTGACCGCGACTTTGCTCCCGCAGAGCGCACAATGATAAACAACACAAGCAGACACTCATTACGTATTGATGCTGTGAGATTCCGGGGGGTTACGAGGTCACTCCGCATGACTACAGTCACACCAAGCGGACCTAGCACGTACGCACGGGTGCAACTCCGCAGGCCCCAGATTCGTGTTTTTGCATTTTCCAGGCCCCAAAATTGCGTTTTTGCATTTTCAATCCCTGCCAACGCTATTGTCTCACATTCGTATCACTAATGTCCACTTGGATGTAACCAACCGACTGACCGGAGGCTACAATATCGTCGCAGCGATGCACTTTACGCGCTTTATCCACGATAACGGCAGTGTGGCTTCATCAACTACTTCACGACTCAGCTCAATGGGAAGCTGAAAGTGCAAGCAGCCACAAACGATCCTGTCGGACGACGTCGATGTAGGTTCAAAGTTGCCGAGCAGGCATAGCGTAAGGAATCGTGAAACCTGGCTGCTACCACCCTGGAGCGTTGCTCAGGACTCGCGCTGATAAACCTGCAGCAGGCCAGATCCGCATGATTCGCTCAGCCTACTCGTGAGCGGACGCACACAACGTTGCTGCACAATACAGCCACTTCCTACACAGCGAAGGTTGTCGGCCAGCGACAGCAGCAGTGAGAACCATGTCGCGGACTTCCGCGCTGTGCCTCTTGGTGGTGGCTCTGGCTGCCACACACGCTTCAGCTGCCGGTGAGTACAACTCGTGAGGGCGTCCCGTAGCGACCCGGGCGTTCGTGTGTGTATGTTTGCAAGCGACCACGAATGGGGCAGGCAGCAGGGCCTGCAGCGTTACGTCGCTGCGCGACACCACGAAACACTTTCCAATAGTGCACGTCACTAGGCGCAAATCAAGTTCCGCTGCTGCTTGCCCCCTTGCACCGGGTCCCGGCGTGCTGCCGCTTCACCTGCACGAGCCCCTCCCTCGGCCCAGACCGGCCACCTCCAGGGGCCTTCACTCGAAACCTCTAATGAATGGATAACCAGTGCACGCGTTAATCACGTTCACCAGGGCCTCCCACAGTATTACATGCACGCGCACAGTGATACATTCTCAGCCTATGAGATACGGCGGGTAAACACACCGACCAACTCATGCACCCGCCTCTCTGTCCACTCCCTCTCCTTGCGCCACAGTCTTCCAGCGGCTGCCGCCACGCCACCAGCCCGCTAAGCCACCCGCCCCCTCCTGCTACGACATCATCAACGCCTTGGCGCCTCACGACTGGCTGCTGGGCGAGAACACGGTGGATGAGCGCCTCTCGCGTCTGTTTCAGAAGAAGACCGTCGTCGCGGCCGTGGACAACGCCGCCGGCTTCGCTAACGTGAGTAACTTGGTGCCCGCGGGACCCCGGATCCAATATAACGCTGAGGCGAGGGCTGATCTGTTGGGACTGGTCGCGCTGTGCGTGTAGAGCTACATGATGTCAGCAGATGCTGCTCGACACGCCTGCTGCCGGCCGCCTAGTTCACCAAGCCACCCATCCGTACCGCCCACCGCACACCTACCTGCTGCTGCCGTACATGACCAGCCCCCCGCCGTACGCCGGCAGCGCGCATCCACGTGCCCGCTGCAGACCTGCTGCCCAGCAAGGCAAACACCGACCGCATGCTGCCGTGATGTATGTAGGCGACCGCCCACTGCTGCCGTGCGTGTGGGTGTGCAGGTGTTCAACTCGCTCAAGGCGCGCGGCAACGGCTTCTCGTGCGGCTACACGTCCAGCTGGGTGTCGGAGCTGTTTGAGAGCCTGGAGGGCCAGTACAACTACTGGCTAGTTGACGGCCCGGGCGACAACTCCAAGCCCAACCCGGCGGCTGGTGCGTGGGGTGGTGGGCCGGCTGGCCGAGAACTGTGTGGCTCGCCTTTAGCTAGCGGGCTTGTGGCTGGCAGGTCCAGGTACATGTTTGTCCAGGTACATGTTGGGTTAACATGGTCGGGTTGCTTCAGCAGCTGGAATGCCGCCGTCCGGTGCCCCGCACGCGGCGAGCTATCTGCAGCAGGGAAGATACCACCGCCACGTTCGGTGTATGTAGATGTTGGCATCGCCCGCCGGTGCTGTGTGCATGTGTGTCCGCCGCCGCCTCGATCCACTCGCTTCCCTTGTCCCGCACACGCCATCTCCTCAGGCTACCGCGCCTATGTCGGCGCGAACCTCACTGCGCTCTTCACCCAGCACGCCGCCTCCAACGACGGCTTCATCTTCCAGGTGGGGTCCGTTCTGCTCACGTACGCAGCGAGCTTAAGTCGTGATACGACGGCCCTGATCCTGACGAACGAGCGAACGAAACATCACCATCCTTCCACTCTTGATCCAGATCTACCACGGCGGCTCTGCGGACCACGTGCTGCTGGTGGAGCAGCTCCCTAACAAGCAGGCGCGTGTGTGCTTGGGGCTCGTTCGTCGGGGTCAGTTGCATGCCTGGGCGGCCCTGCGCGATGACCGCACCACACGATACGGTAGCGTCCTGGCTGAGTGTAGGGGCCTACCGATTGCTGCCTGCTGTGTAAAATTGTGAACCCTGCATCGCTCCCTTCCCCCTCTCCTCCCTGCCTGCAGGGCTACCGGGTGTACCAGAGCTACAACTCGGTCTACGGCCTGCGGGTGCGTCAGGACTAGGGCCATGTGACACCAGCTAGCACACACACCAGCTAGCTGCTGGTGTGCACTTCTGATCCGGAGTTCAGCAAACAAGGCCGAGCGCTCACGACATGGCCCGCCCAGCCTTCCGCCCAGCAGCCAGCTCGACCCCTGCATGCCATGCCCCCTGGCCATCTCCGCCCCGCCCGCCCAGCAATGCGCACCCCGCTGCAGCCCCTTCCCCTCCAGCAGCAAGCCAGCAGCCAGGATCCATCCATGCCCTGCTTGCTCCCGTCCCCTACCCTGCCGCCGGCACTCAGGCCTGGATCCACCCCGGCAGCGAGGCCGACCTGCACAGCCTGTGGGGTGCCACCCCCGCCAGCGGCTCCATCGTGCCCAACTTCAAGCTTTTCTACGTCATGGATGCGCAGGTCAAGGTATGTACGGAGCGTACGGCAACAGCGGCGAATGAATAGTCTTTGTTCGCTTGCAACCTGCTACATGCCAGCCATATGCCAGCCATACGGTATGCAATCCATGCGGTCGAACACGTCCCTCTATCTACATCCATCTTCTTGCTTGGCCGCCCTGGCTATGCCAGCAACTCGCCGGCTTGTGTGCTCATATGGTCGTGCTGTTATCTTTGCCGCTCAGCACAAGAAGCGTAGCACATATGTACGTGTGTTAAGCCCTCTCCTGCCTCCGCCCGGCTGGTGCCGCTGTGGTGTGCAGGCTGCTACCGGCGGCATGTTCAACATCACGAACTTGCCTCCCAAGGAGGTGGCTGGCGAGGACCAGATTGCTTACCTCAGCTACTGGGCTAACCAGTCCATCAACAAGACCAAGGTCCGCGCCTGGCTGGGGCTCGCTCTGCCGTGCTAGGGAGGCACGCACGCACACCGCACGGCACGGCATGGCGTCGCATTACCATCCTTCCGAGTAGTGGCTGGCTCAGCTGGGCTACATACACGGCTTGGGACGAACCTACCTGCTGGATGACCAGCTAGATCAACATGTAAGGCTAATGTTCGCATCCTCAACTACTTACTGTCGCGCCCCCGGCCTCAAACGCACGCACGCAGATCATTGCGGACATTGCCGCCTCCAAGGCTAAGTACGGCGGCGGCCGCATCATCCCGCCGGCCGAGTTCGCCTCTGGCTACCTGGCCAAGTTTGCCCTGCTGGCGGACTGGTACACCGCCAACGGCTACACCGGCAGCTCGGTCGTTGTCCCCAAGGTGGGTGTGGGCCGTGGCGGCATTTGCGATGCCTGCTTGCGTGCATGTGGCAGCAGGGCAGGGCCAGGACGAGGATCGAGCAGGCGATGGGCGATGGAAGTATGCCCCGAGTGAACGAGCGGGTGCCTGAGCCTGCGAAACCGGGTCATGGCCAGCGCAGTTCCGGGAACGCCGTCGACTGGTTACCATGCTGACGCATGCAGCTGCCCGCGCATTGCTGACGCTCAACCCCGAAACCCAAAACCCTGAATCTATAACTCGCCCGTGGCCACTAATTGTTTTTATGCGTGCCGCAGGCTGTGTTCGACGCCTGGACTGACATCTACGCCTCGCCCAACCCCCTGCTTGGCGCCGACCTGCCGTTCGACGTTGTGAGTTACAATTTCCCTGCTGCTGGTTGCCGGCTGCTGCGCGCGTTGCGAGTCTGGTCCGGCTGCTCAGGCAGGCCAGCAGGGGTCAGGTGGCCCATGGAGATAAAAAAGAGTACGGGTTGGGGCGGCGAGCCCAGCAGCTAGGCGAAGGGCTAGCCCTGCCCAGTAGCTTTCTGCAGCTACTCGCTTATCCCTTCGTGTCTGCTGCATACCCTCGCTCACGCCCGCCCACGCGCCGCGCTTGCCGACACAGGTTGAGGCGACCAAGCCCAGCTACTTCCTGCAAGTTCGTGTGGTCAAGTCGACGGGTGCCAACTGCTGGCACAACGCCCGCTACCTGTACAGTGCGCTTAACAAGCCCTGGTCCCATTAAGGGCGGCTTACTGGCCTAAAAATGTATGTAGCATTTGGCTTCGATATACAGGGACCTGCCACCTTATCCTTATTTTGAAGAAATTCTGTTGTGGCGTGGCGTGCGTCTGCGTTGCGGCTGGTTGCGGCGGTGAAATGCCGCATTTCTACATATATACTTGGCACGATGCATGGGCTTGGTGTGATGATGAGACGACAGCAGGTGAAATCGCGGATGCGGGGCGGACTTACGGCCCAGGCGTGGCGGCGCGGCGCTTTGAAATGAAAAGGCCTGCGTGCGTGCACATCTTTTTTGGCAAAAGGAGCGAGGGTAGCGAAGTTAGGCGGCACGCAATAGCCAGGGAGTGGCTGTGGCTGGTCACGCTTTAGCTGCAGGATGCGGCTACCGGAATTGATTTGGACATACATGCCAGATGTACGGTTCCTTATGTAAGATTCCTGGTATTATTGGCGAGCGACCCGCCGTGCCCCAGCCAGCTTCACCACACTTCATGCACCAGCCACTACTGTCCTCACTACTGAGCTTCGCAGCAGCTCATACCGTAGCCTCACGCCCCACCCTGCACAGCTAGCACACCCTCGCCCGCGTGCACAATGGCTGGAGCCACCTCCATCCCAGGCACATGCATTCCCGCCTGACAGCTCACACCGCCCCGCCAGCCTTACTTGCACAGCGCCACTCCGTGCACCCACTACACCCACACCGCCCCCTCAAGCCCTCATGCGACCATCGCGACCACCTCCACCCGGCCCGCGTCCGGCAGCGCCACCAGCCGCAGTACGTCGCCGGGGCGCAGCGGCGGCAGCAGCCGCATCAGCTCCGCGACGCCTGTGACGATGACACTGCCCGGGTGCTTTGGGTATAGCCGCACCCCGACCGCCTGCAGCTGCTGCCCGTCCGCCGGCGACCGCACCCACAGCGCCGCGGGCTGAGGCTGCCGGGTGGCGAGCGCCGCCTCCACCGCCGGGCCCAACGCGGCGCGGAGGGCCGGCATCCCGGTCAGGTGCCGTCCGTTCGCGCCGACCTTCAGCAGCAGTTCCGACGGCGTGGGTTCCACAGCAGCCGAGGTTCCGCCCAACACCGCCTCCACCCATGCCCGGCCGTCGGGCAGCACCGACAGCCGCAGCATGCCGCGGGGCGGTAGCGGCGGCAGCAGGGCCTTGAGCGGCGCGATGCTGGCGAGGGCCGTGCCGCGAGCCCCGAAAGGCACCAGCTTGCAGTCCGCGGGCCGCAGCTGTCCCGAGCTCGACGACGGCCGCACCCAGACCTGCACGCGCGCCGCTTGCCGTGTGGCGAGGACCAAATGCACCTCTGGCCCAAAGGCCGCGCGGAGGGCAGCGGCCCCCGACAGCTCGTCGCCGCTGGCGCCGAGCTTCAGGAGCAGCTCCGGCGGCGGTGACGGCGCGCCCGCCTGGGGCTCCACCACCTTCACCCGGCCGTCGGGCAGCACCGACAGCCGCAGCATGTCGCCCGAGCGCAGCACCAGTGCCCGCTTCAGCGGCCCAAGGCTCATGACGCACGCACGGCCCTCGGTGGTCACCGAAATGCGCACGGAGACCTCCCGCAGGCTGCCGTCCGGCGGCGACCGCACCCACAGAGCCGCGGGCTGCGGCTGCCGGGTGGCGAGCGCCGCCTCCACCGCCGGGCCGAACGCAGCGTGCAGTGTGGCCGCAACGCCGGTCAGGCGTTGGCTGTCAGCGACGACCTTGAGCTGCAGCCCCGCCGCGCCCGCCTTGGGCTCCACCACCTCCACGCGGCCGTCGGGCAGCACCGACAGCCGCAGCGTGTCGCCTGGTGCTAGCGGCGGCAGCAGGGCCTTGAGTGCGGCTATGCCCGAAGCGCGCACGCTGCCGCGTTCGGCGCTGACGGCGGTGATGCTCACCTCGGCGGCCTGCAGCTTGCCGGTGGCCGGCGACCGCACCCACAGCGACACGGGCTGCGGCTTTTGGCAGGCGACGGCCGCGTCGGCCGCCGGGCCAAAGGCGGCGCGGAGGGCGTGGTTTCCGTAAAGGCGCCAGCCCTTGGCGCCAAGTGTCAGCTCCAAGCCGCTCCTGCCGCTGCGAGTTGAGGCGCTGCGCTCGGACGAGGCTGCTGCGTCGGAGGCGCCGAGCGAAGGGCCGGGGTCGTCACAGTCTTCGGGTGCGGTGCTGCCAGCTGCGGCGCTGTTGGCGAGGGCTGCGAGTAGCTGCAGTCGCGACCATGAAGCGTCCAGGCTGACAGCGCCGCACGCCAGCAAGGGCCGCCAGCAGCGCTGCACGCGAGAGGGACAGACGTTGCTGCACGTCTGCAGCACGGCATTCGCACGCCTCGACGTGCTAGGTGGCACGAAGTTATGCCTGGGTGCGGCCTGTGGGGCGGAGGGAGCGAGCGAGGTTATGATGAACTTCTGACATGACTTGCATGCATCGATGCACGCAGTTGCGCAGCCAACAAAGGTAACAGCATTGCCTGCATTGTGTTCCCTGAGAGTTTGGTGTATATTCATGCTAGAAGGTAAGCTTGCCTGCGCTGAAGTCGTTTGGACGAGGCATGTCCCGCGCGGCGTCAAGCTCTGGGCCTGACGAGCGCCAGTACCGCTGTAGCGAGCATGGTTAGCTGAAGCGTACAACATTACGTCAGAGCCTAGTGTCAGAAGGTCATGCAAAACATATTGAAGAATGTCTGAGTGTCAAAAGCTGCTGTGGTCTAGCGAGAGGCTATGAACCTAGCATGAAGTTGAATGTGTTTTATAAGCTGCAGCGCATTCTGGCATATGTGCTCTGGGCATATGTGCCCTGTGTACGGCAAGCTGTCAACGGCTGACACGACTCGCTCGTGACACTCTCACCCCCCCGCGCCGAGTAGGCATGCTGATAAGGGCCCCTATTATATGCAGGCAACACCTGGTCACCTCCAGCTCGGGACCACGCAGCTGTCATTAGCTGACACGACTTGCCCGCACGTCCATCATCACGGGGCACATCACCAGCGCGACAACCTCAGCAACCTCGAGCTATTCTGTCAAGCATGCAAGAAACCATCACATGCAGCGTAAGATGGCACTCTGACAAAGTCATGATTGAAATTATGCGACGCCAACAGAAGGTCGCGTTGCAATCTGACGCACGGTCATGCCCACCGCCACAGCGGCCCTTGCTCCTACCATTCGGTCCCCTCATCCGCGCCCGCGTCCTCCACGGACGCTGCCGGCTGCGACAGCAGCACCAGCAGCAGCTGCGCGCCCGGACCTGTCCGGCCCAGCGTTGACACATCCAGCGCCCGCCCCGCCTGCCGCTGCAGCACCACGCCCAGGCTGGGGCCATCCGCCAGATGCCTCGGCAACACGCTGCCAGCCGCCACCGTCTCGCCTGCGAGCGCCGCCGTCTTGATCTCGCCCGCCTCATCGTCGCCGGGGGTTCCCACCAGGCCCAGCAGCTGCGCTAAGCTGCGGCGCGTGCCCATGTCGCGAGCCAGGTCCCAGGCGGGCGGCAGGCAGCCCGGCTCCAGCGCGGCCAGCTCCTCTGCGAGCTCATGGCGGGGAAGGGGCGGGCAGGGCAGGGCAGGGCAGGGCAGGGCAGGGCAGGGCAGGGCAGGGCAGGGCAGGGCAGGGC
>BDDC01002458.1:0-11370 GCA_001662425.1 Chlamydomonas sphaeroides | reverse complement strand
TGTCGTTGTAGCGCAGCGCCAGGGGGTGGCTGGTGGCCACCAGGAAGTCGCCCGTGAGGCCGGGGTGGGCCAGGTCGTGCACGATCTGGTAGCGGTTGGCGGTTGGGGCTCAATTGATTTCGGTTCAACCGTTGGGAGGCGGCCAGCCACGGGTTCGCTCACGCGCCCACTAGGAATTATTCCTGGCTGGCTGCCACTCCCTGCTTCCTTCGCCCACCCACCGCCGCCATGTAGGCCCCCAGCAGCGCCAGCGGCTCCAGGCCCAAGGCCGCCGCCACGCCGCCGCCCTGCAGAGGGAGGAGAGGTGGTTCGGTCACCAAGCGCCGCGCAGTCAGCCTAGGGCACAAGAGCGTCTTTCTCATCAGCCCGTTGCCCCTCTCCATCCCCCGCGTTCCCTTCCCCTTCCCCTTGCCCCTCCTCCCTCCCCCCTGACCTGCAGCAGGCCGTGCAGCGAGCGCGTCACGTCCGCGGCGTGGGTGGCGTTGTGGTAGGGCACCTCGGGCCGATAGCCCGCCTCCAGCTGCAGCAGCAGCCTGGCGGAGGTTGGCGGTTTTGGGCATTTATGTGAATCCGAATGTGAGTGGCAGCCGGCAGTCTCGCACGCACCAAAGGAGCCACACGCACCTTGCCAGCCGCCCCGGGTCCAGCCCCAGGCTCTGGATGAGGCCTTGGCGGCTGATCAGGTAGAAGCCCAGGCATGACACCGGCCGCCCGCCACTAGCCTCCGCCAGCGCCCAGCTGTCGTACAGCCAGGCGCCCTCGGCTGACGCCAGGAGGATCTCCACCTGCAGATGCGGCAATGGAGCGCTTGTGACCAGCCGCGCAAGACGAGCTACATCCATGTTCGCATGGCAATCGGCGTCAATCGGGCACGTAAGAGTCAGTTGCGTCCACACGCGGCGCGCTTGTTGGCAACAGGCACCCATACACGGCGGCTACAAGCGACACACGGGGGACGAAGACATCAATGCCGCGGACTGAGGGGACGATGCGGAGGCACAGATAGAGCAGGGCGGTGGCTAATAGGGGCCGCTACGAATGGCATGCCGTAGTCGCATCCGGCAGGGGCAGGCCAGGGCGCCAGCCGGCGTGACCGGCGCTGCCGCCGGCCCTCTCACCGTCTCCATCAGCGGCGCCGGCGGCCGCGGAGCCGCAGCGTCAACGGCGCCAGTAGCCAGCGACGACGGCGATCTCGGCCCCGCAGCAGCGCTGGCCTGCGCGCGCGGCACTGCGGCCTCCTGCGAGCCGGTCAGCATCGACAGAGACCTCACAAGGCCCGCCGGGCCTGCGGCGCCCGCCGCGTCCGTCGCCGTGGGCGACATCCGCATCCGGCTGTGGCTGCGGTCGCCGGCGGCGCTGGCCGCGGCCCTCCCGCCGGCGCTCTCAGACTGCGCCTGTGGCCCCCTCCAGCGCGCCAGCGACGGCGATGACACGAGGCCGGCCAGCCACCGCGGAGACGGCGACGGCAGCGGTGAGCCGCGGCCGCCGCCGCCGCCGCCAATCACGGCCATTCCGGTGCCGCTGCCGCGGCGCAGGCTGGCATCCGGGGGGACGAGCGCCGCCAGGGCCCCAACACGGAGGATGACCCCGCTGGCGCCACTGGTGGCTACCAGCTCCCTACCGGCCGTCTCCCGCCCGCCGCCCGGCTTTACGGCCGGCAAGGTCAACCTAGGCGAGGGCGCTGCCGAACCCGCTGCTGACACTGAGCGCTCTGCCGCCTCGGCTGTGTTGAGCGCGCAGGCGCCGCCGGCCGAAGCCAGCGAGTCGAGCGTGCAAGCCAGAGCTAGGTCGTCATCGACCAGGCCTGCGGCTGCGGCCAGCTCCTGGGGCTGGCCCCAGAGGATGAGCGCGAGGCCGTCCTGAAGCTCGTCCTCCGGCAGGCGCAGCTTCGAGGACGTGTGGGGGAGCGACGGGCGGTCGCCCGGCTCCAGCGCTGCGCCGGCAGTGGCGATGTCAAGGTTGTTGAGGCCGACGAAGCCTCGGGCGCTCGGTTCGCCGAGCTGCCGCGCCAGGGCCCCCGCGACGTCCGTCTGTACGGCGGTAGGGGAACATAGGCGGTAGGGCGTTGGGTGTGTGGGCTGGGTCGGGGCGAGTGAGCGGAGGTTGTGCGGTTCGCACGCACAGCCTAGACCGCAGGTTCCCTGCGTACACCCTGTGTCGGAAGGCGCACGGCAATGCATAGGCACACAGTGGCCGTGGTGCAGCGGCAATGCTCCTCGAGGGCTTGCTTAGGGCCTCCAGGCACGTATGTAGCTGGCGCCCTGGCTCGGTCCGGATGCGTCTGGAGCCGGGCTGCTGCGCGGCTGCGGCCTGTGGCAGGGCGCCTGACACCCGCTCCTCAGACGTGTGCCGGAGCCCTTTCGGACGTGGGGAGCAGCAACGGAGTGTTTGGGTAGACCCCACGCTGGTTCATCAACCTGAACCCGTCCCAGACCACGTCCCTCCCCGGGTCCAGACCCACATCCAGGTGCGCCTCCTTCAGGCGCCCTCCCAGGTTGAGCGGGCGGTGCAGGTCCTGGCCCCGGGCCAGCAGCGTCCGCAGCAGCACCACATCCCGCAGGTCGGGCGCTGCGCCTTGCAGCAGACCCGCCAGCAGCTGAGACAGCACCTCGGCACCCGTGTCGGCTGCGGGGAGGAAATGGCGATGGGGACGGTTTGACGCGGTGTTGGGTGTCAGCGCCCCACACCGTACACAGGTACGGCAGGTACGGCAGCACCATGCTGGTTCATGGCATGCATCAACGTCACGAGGGGTTCTTTGGCCTTATAGACGCCGGCAAGCGACAGGCAGTCTGACGGTCTGGCGGCCTGGCGGCCTGGCGGTCTGGCGGTCTGGCGGTATCCGGCGATTTGGCGTGCTGGCGAATGGCGTGCTGGCGTGCTGGCATGCTGGCGGTCTTGGGTTTGTAGCACGACAAGCGCCGGTACCTCGTGTACGGCATAACGCAGGCATGTATGCAGCGCCAGGACAGAGCACCATGGATAGGAGTGCAGTAGGCACGACTGCGAGGCAGCTCCTGACCAGGCGGCGGCGGTCGCCGACACAGCGAGGGCGGCGCTATTGCCCTGGCGCTAACACGCCGTGGTCCGCTGTGCGCTGAGGGACGCTCACCCTGCGGCGGCTGCATGGGCCTTAGCGCCTCCACGTCCTGGGCCTTCAGGTCGTCGATGAGCTCGGCTGGCAGCAGCGCGTGCAGCAGCATGGCGTTGCGGCACCTGGGGCCGGCGGGCCGGAGGCCGGGGAGACAGGTGTTGTGGCGTTGGGGCGTGCCAGCACGGCCGCAGCGGCATCGCGTTGCGGCACCCGGGGGCGGGAGGTGGCGTGGCCCAGCGCGGCAGAGCAGTCCGAGCGGCAGCCGAAGAGGCGCCCGGCCGCGTCATCGACAGCGCAATCTAGGCGGAGCGGCATGAGGCAAAGCGAGGCGATGGCGGTGGCGGTGGCGGCGGCGGTGGCGGCGCTGTGGGCTGGATGGACGGCCGCACGCCGCGCACCCTGTGGTCGCGTGCGGAGCGGCTTCCCCATGGGTCGCAATGTACGCACGCAGCGTGCGGCCGCGGGGCCGAGGTACGTTGAATGATGAGTGTACGCGGCACACGGGGCCTAGGCACCAGCAAGCGAGCACAGGCCGCAGGGTGGCGGCAGTGAGGGCCCATGGCCCCGCCCGAGCCTGGCCCATCCCAGCAGCGTACCGTGAGACGAGGATCGCGAAGACCAGCAGTGCAATGGCGAGTGACGCCACCACCACGGCAGCCACCACCCCACCGAACCACGCCGGCATCCAGTGGCCGCTGTGGGAAGAGACGCGCAGCACCCACTGGCGGAGGGTGCGGAGGGCCGCGTGGAAGTAAGGAGGGGCCGCAGGGCAGGCACGTTGCTGAGTGCATCGCGCGTCGGCGATTGAGGATCCAATTCTTGTTGCTCGTACAGGCGGCGACGGCGGCGGCAGGACCGCTGCCGCCGCCCGGCGGCAGGGCCAGCGGTGTGCTGGCGGCAGGGTTGGCAGGAGGGCGGGAGAGCAAGCGCGGCATCCCTAACATGCCAAAGGGCCCCCAAACTCACCTCGACGTCGGGGGCCAGCTCCAGCCGCGCCTCCACCAGCGACCCACGGGGCGGCTCGGGGCTGGCCGCCATGCGCACCGCCCCCGGGCCCGGCCCGGGCTGCGGCGCGAGCAGCTCGTATTGTAGGCCAACTTCGTCGAGGCCCGCAAAGGGCGAGTTCATTGACGGCGCGCCGACCGCGACGTTTGGGGCGGGGGAGCCCAGCACGTCCAACAGCACGACGGCGCTTACCTGCGGCCGGGGGGAGCACGCGGCGCGGGGGGGCGCAGCAGCCGTGCATGACCCACGGGGTCACGGGAATGCAGGTACAGGTTCTTGGATTCGTCTGTTTTCAACCCAACGCCAGCCGGAATCGGGCCGCGAGACCAGGCGTGTGTTCAGAAATAAGTATAAGGCGTGTGTGTGGCGCCAGCAGCGAGGGCAGGGCCCAGAGCACGTTCCTCATGCCAACGGGATCACAGGCAGACCGGCCCTAGGGTTCACGCCGGCGAGACGCGCTGGCTGTCAGGGTTCTCCCGACGGAGCCCCAGGCTCACAAAGCCCCAGAAGACGGTGCCGCTCGTGTCGTTGACTCGACAGGCTGCGCCGCACGCTGAGTTGGGCGCATCCGGCGGCCGCAGCCGCGGCCGGCCACGTGATGACGACGATGCGGCGGGGACGTGTATCGCCTTGCGCGCCACAATGACTGCGCCAGCGCTGATGACGTCGGCGGGGGCGCCAGGCAGCGCTGGCAGCGGGCCGTCGATGGACAGGAGCGAGTCGCCCGCGGCACGGCGCGCGGAGTCCGAGACGGCCGCGTCCGCTGTTGCAGTGGGGCGGGAGAGGTGTGGCAAGCGGTGCACTGGCGAGTGGCGACAGCCCAGCGCACGCCCCCAGCCAACATTGCGGCTGTGGGGCTGCAGAGCCCTGCTTTGCCGCGCCCTGGTTGCTCGCAGGGGCAGGGAGGCAGCACTAAATGGCAACGTGGTTCTTCACGCCATATGTGCATACCTGTGAAAATGTCGAAGCCCAGCAGGTAGTCATTTCCGGCCAGCGGGGTTGCCATGCGAATGACGCCGCCAGGCGCAAGGAGCAGGGCGTGGATAGCGCCCGGGAGCGCCTAGCGGGGCAGAGGAGGGTGCAATGGGGTGGGTACGTGTGAATCCACTCGTTGCTGGTCAAAGGTGACGCCAATTGCCTGGCACGCACGATCTGGTGTCGGATAGTGCGAGTCGAAAAAGCCAGAACGTGGGGTTCGGCGACGTGAGGCGCGAGCCGGTGCATAGTTTATCACCAGGGAGTGCCGAAGGGGAGAGTAGCGCCGGCGCACTGTATGTAGCTGTAATGCTTTGTGCGCCGTGATGGGCGAAGTGCCGGTGCGAGTGAATAGTTGTCGGATGGTATTACAGGGCACCCTGGTACAGGCAGGGTGTTGCACTGGTGCGTTGGGCACTGATACGTGCCACCGCCCAGCAAGCCCCATTCCCCCCTCGGGCGCTGACCGTCTTCAGGAGAGCTGGTGCGGTCGCATTGAAGAACAGCGAGACGTCGTCGTCGTCACGTGCGCTCTCTTCAAGCATGGAGGACAGAACTTGCACGGGCGCCAAGGCCGTCGCTAGGCGGTTGCGATATCGTGCAGCAACCTGAGCAGCGATGAAGTAGGCCTGGTCCTGGAGGGTGAGGTGGCACTCGCTTAGTTTGCAGCTGCGATGTCGTGCATTGGGTATAAGCACCGCACCTGCTGACGACGTGCGTCGTCGCGTGCAGCTTGCATGACACCCCATATGCTCAGTGAACACAGGAATGCGAACGTCAGGAGCGGTAAAACCAAGACGCTCGGTGCGCGCTTGATGATGGCGCATAGGCCCTGCGACGCGAGTAGTTTCATCGTTAGCTGTGGTAGGTGTCAGGCTGGCCCTTACAGCACACGTTCGGCCTTGCCTGCGCTGTGCCCATAGCAAACTCTGTAAGCGCCGTTTTCCAGAGCGTTTTAGAGCTACTTTCACGAAATCACTGACGTAGAGCACCGTGGCGTGGAATCGCCTGAGCGGTGGGCGTTTCCTGTGTGTGTGTCACTGCATAAGATAAGAGCACTAGGCAGCCCCAATATGTTCAGTGATATGCAGAACACCTTTGTGTGTGAAGAACTGTGGGTGAAGCGACTTCTGCGACGCTGGCGCGTTGCGCTGACTGCAATGTCCCGCACGGGTGCCACGGGTGCCACAGGCAATAGCCACGCGGCTGTACATATGGTTCGATCCGTTACAGGCCGTGGCGTTGTTCGATACCCGCACCGCGTCTCATCGCGCACAAAACTTACTGGTGTTCGTCATACGCGTCCGTCCGTACGTACGCTTGCACACGTGAACGAAGCTGCACAAGGCGTCCGTGGAGTAGCGACTTGTGGGGCGGTGGGCAGGGAAAACCTGATAAGGCCTGGTATGTATTGTACTAGGGGTACGCAAAGCTGTAAGCGATGGCAGGGGCACGAACCAAGAGGGGGACCCCTGGACGGTCCTTGAATGCACTGCGAGCAAACTCCAACAGCCAGACAGGCAGTACGCTGCGGGGGGCCGCCGCCCCGGCCCGGCATCGCGCCAAGGCTCCATCCCCGACAGCGGGCGTCTGTCGCATGAAGGAACGCAGCTATGTGCGCTATGCAACAAGGGCGAGCGCTGCTAATTGGCATAGAAGGCGCTGCTGCCTTCGCGTACTTTCGCTTTATTTGGTAGACAGGTATAGTGCCAAACTGGCAGGGGTTCTGGTTCCGATCGATGTGTCACCGGTGCGCAAGTTCCCGAGCTATGATCCCGAAGCCGGCGGTCACGTGGCGGACGATGGGAAGGTGGCACGAGGTCACACCCACGCACGGTTAGAATGAGGTTGACACTGGCGGCCAGTCGCGACGCTTCCAGAGGATTCGCGCAGAGCCGCAGATCAGTTCCACGCCCCTCTCTCCCCCCCCGTCGCCTGCAGGGCTGGCTGCCCATCCTGTGAACCGCTATGTCGCGGACAAGTACAGCACTCCCTGTTGGCGGTGGATCCGCCTTGACCCTCCCTCGTGAGCCATCTCCCCATCGAACCCCCCTCGCCTTGAACCCCCTCCCCATCGAAACCCCTCCGCCTTGACCCCCCTCCCCATTGAACCCTCTTCGCCTTGAACCTCCCCCCCCCATTGAACCCTCTCCTCCCCCTGCCCTTGCCTGCTGCTTCCCTGCTTAGGGCCCGTGCCCTGAGCAGCAGGCCCCCACTCCCCCCGTGGCCCATGGCGCAAGCCCATGCACTAATGCCACACAGTATGGATGGCAATGTCGACCTGGTCGTCGCGGCGCTGGCATCACCGCCTACGGCTGCGTGATGGACACAGAAAGGCATTCTATAGAGCCAGGCAAGCAAAAAATCTGCAGTCCGTTTGCGCAGGGTGCCGCGGGGCGCGAGGGAGAGCCCGGGACGACTGCAAGGGAGCCCGGGACTGCAGGGGCAGCCCGGGACGGGAGCAAGGGGAAGCCCAGGCATCTGGACATCCGGAATCATGTACCTGGCTGGACCCGGGGCGAGCTGCAGCTCACGACCTGTGAGGAGCGTCCCCGTGCTCTCTCTGCATAAAGCAGCTCACCAGCTGCAGCATGTAGGTGCGTAGCTGTTGAGGTCCAGGTGGGTGGTCTTCCTTGTCTGGTCTAGTCTGTGTGTGGCGGTCGCTGCAGGTGCTTTGTGCACTCGGGCACCAAGCGGCTCACTGCCTTGCGTGATGCCGCGCACATGGGCACGCTGTAGAATGGGGGGGCGAGAGGCGGCTGCTGGGCATTCACGTTACTCGCTCGTACTAAGGGTAGAGTACACCGCGGAGTGGAAATGGCTTGGGGATACGGTTGGGGGCAATCGGGGAGGTGGTTGAGGGATGGGATCCTGGAGGGAAAGCGCCGCCAGAATAGTGTTAGAGTGTGTTGAAAGCAGAGTCTCTGAGGCTTGGGTGCTAGTAGCCAAACGGGTACTACATAAGCAATTCCGCTGCCGGGTCTGAGTACCAAGCCCAAATCCCCAATGTGGCGTGCCGTGGCAGTACCCAGCTGTTTACCCAGGAAGTGCGTCCGGGCTGGGGCCAGCACCTGTCTACGCGCCGGCCGGCTGATCGACCTTGCCGACCGGCGGCCGGCCGCGGCTGCGCCGCGTGGCACGGGGGACATGAGGCGTGATAAGGGGGCGTCATAGAGCGTGTGCTCCTGTTATACGGGCATAACGCATCCTGTAAAGCCGTAGACGTGTCAACAGACAGCGCACACTACGCTCACGGGGGCACTCTGCGCCAATAGGACATGCCGCCGAAGATAGCACAGCCGAGCCGAGGGCAAGTCAAAAAGTCCGAACCTGGTGCTGAGGGCGATGAAGCTTGGCGATCCCGGTTGCTGCTGGTGCGGTGAGCTAAGCCCGACGGCAAGTTCAGGCCGTCGGACAGCAGGACGGACTCCGACGCCAAAGCGCGCGACGCACCTACAGCACAACCTTTGCAGCAGGAAGTAAGAGCAGGACCAACAACGTGATGAGTGATTGAACGGCGCCGGCGCCAATGGCCCAGCAGCAGCGCCGCGCCCTGCGGAGGCGGCGGGGCCGCGCGGTGTAGCGGCGCTGAGGCCAGCGCCGGGCGCAGCGTCAGCGGAGGCAGCAGCGGGGCAGGGCCCAGCGGCAGCAGTGGGGCAGGGCCCAGCGGCAGCGGCGGTTGCGGGGGGTCAAGCGGCGGCGGCGCCATACCATGCCATACTGCTGCCGCAGCCAGGAGCATCCTGGCCGCAGCAGGGCGCACGTCCAGGGGCGCCGCCAGCCCGCATGCTCCTGGCTGCGGCAGCAGCATGGCATGACTGCGGCAGAGGGGAAGTAAGGAGCTGGCGGCCCGGCTATGCGCGGAGGCGCGGAACGGCAAACTGTTTCTCAAGGGCTACTTCAAGCCGCGTACTTTGGGGACACATTGGAGTCCTGCGCGGTCAGTTGAGTGCCGGCAACGCCAAATTGCGTGCGAACGCACCTGGCCAAAGCATGGTAGTCTAGGAAAGCTGTGCTGGCTAACTTGGCAAGGCCGCTGGCGTAGGGGCAGGCCCATCCCAGCCCCGCGCACGAAAGGGAGCGAACCTGTGGAACGACGGAGCCCTGGAAGGGCCTTGAAGATAGGCGCTCTGCTCTCTAGACGGACGGACCGACCCCGGTCACTCATTTGAGTGTTGTTCTTACATTCAACCCGCACGTCGAAGGTCAAAAGTGTGAAGCCTGTACAAGGAAAAGCTTTTATCGGCACCCACAATGCAAAAAGATGGCCGGTACCCAGACGGGTACCAAACAAAAGAATGACGGGAGCCAAAACATGTCAAAAAACCTGTTGCGCAGCAGCTTCTTCACTTGCACGAGGAGCTCCTGCCATCGCGCGTAAAGAGAACCAAACGCTAATCACCGCCCGAAAGACCGTAAATCCCGGCATCGCCAAATTGCCAAACTGCTGCCGAGAATGCAGGACATTGTCGGAAGTACCGCAGGCTCGTCCCAAGTACCGCTTCAAGCATAGCCCACGAACGAATGCCCGTACATTCATCACCTTTCATCCGCAAGTACTCGGCAAGTAACAAGTGCGCAGATCCACGCAAGCGAACCATCGCCACCAACCACTTAAGCAAGCACTCTGGCACCGGCCACCTGCAACCCACGAGTCAGGACCTGCCGGTGCGTGTCGTGCGTGCGTACAGGCAACCCCACAACCGCAGCAACGAACGTGCCGCGTGTGAGCAGCCCACCCATCGTCCGCATGCGGCCGACACCCACCGCCAATCAATACCCCACACAGGCTGACAGTGCGAAGTTATGGCTACAGGAGCTCTGCAACCTTGCCCGCCCCGCGCCCCGCACAATTGCCGTCATCCCGTGACGTAACTCACACCAACAGGCAAACATGACTGCAACCGATGGGGCCCGGCAACAATCAACGTGCCGCATGCGCAACGTGCGTCCAAACAAAAACACCCGACGCACAAGCAAAGGCAGGCATTGCCACAACGGCGGCAAGACATTGATTGCCAATAACCACGAGCGCACCCATGAAACTCCCAGCAGCCAAGCAACCAACCTAGCAGCCCAGCCAGCAGCAAGCCCCGGGCAGCAATCCCAGCAGTAACCCCCGGGGGGGCAGCCCACCGCACCCACTGTACGGGATGGCGAGGGCGCGCACACGCACACGCGCACACATGTGATGCATTCAACCCATTCTCAGGCAATTGCCGTGAGCACACACCAAGCAGCAGAGCTGTAGACATGAACTGCCTTCCACGCAAGCAGGGCGGTTAAGTAGCTTGCGGCCCTGCTGTTTTTCCCATGTTGCATCCCACCAGGCTAGCTGCGACATGCCCCGGCCGCCCACCCACCCACACACACACTTTGGGCTTCGCTCCCGCACTGGTGCACCGCTCTCGGCCGCATCCCTGCCTGCCCTGTCGCATGGCTAACAAGCCAATCCCCCAGGGCGTCGCGTGTCGGGTATATGTTCATGATTATGAACACACACCGACGCATCCAGCAAAGCGCCCGCACACATACGCGCTACCCGTTCCGCACAGCGCGCAAGAAACAAACTCCAGGCTCGCCGTGCAGCACCGCCGCGTGTGCCGATGCTGGAGAGGAGGTGCGGAGTGCCCCCAGCCCCCAGCCCCCAGCGCCACTCGGGCGACAACGACCCATCCAGCTTGCGGGGCCCGGCGGGTGTGCGTGCGAGCGCCGATGCGCAGTTGCGGCCCACCCCCAGGCACACGGCATCCCACAAGCAGGCAGCGGGGCGCGCCCGCCCCCGTGCGCCGTGGCCGCCCCGCCGAGCTGTCCGAGCCTGCACGTAGTCCCGCACGCAACCCACACGCAGCGCAGCGAGCAGCAGCAGCATCCGCTCATTCAGCATCCCCATTCCCCGCATAATCAAGTGCGCAGTGCCAACGGTAGGCGCGCGCGCGCGCGTGTGAGTGTGCTCGAGTGTTAGGTAGAACAGAACCCCACACGCGGCACAGCACGCTTCGGGTAGAGCGGCGCGTTGGCCGTGCGCAGAGGGAATGCGGCTAGATGCGCCAGTGTGTTCAAGTGTTAGGTGAAGACGGAACCCCACACACGGCACAGCACAGTTAAGGGTTGAGTGGCAGCACCCGGCGGCAGTCAGTGTCCGCACAAGCATCCCGGCCACTGCAGCACACCCGGCGGGGTGACTAGCAGCTTTGCCGCTACTTCCCTACTTCTTAAACCAAGCGGCGATACGAGGCCGCACGGCCGCATGCGCTGCAACCACCCACCCACCCACCCACCCACCCACCCACCCA
>BDDC01002456.1:0-12890 GCA_001662425.1 Chlamydomonas sphaeroides | reverse complement strand
CAGGGCAGGGCAGGGCAGGGCAGGGCAGGGCAGGGCAGGGCAGGGCAGGGGTGGACGACGGGCGGGTAGGAGGAGCGTCCTCGCAGCGGCAGTGCATGCCTCATGCAAGAATGGCCTGCTGCGGCTGCCTCTGCACTCACAGCGCCTCCTCCTTGTCCGTCAGCGCCAGCGCCTGCGCCAGCCGCCGCAGCCGGCTCAGCAGCAGCCCGCCCGCCGCCAGCATCGAGTCGCGCCAGCCGCAGTAGGCCTGGTTGGGGGCAGGTATGCAATGGGTAGAGGGGTTGCGGGGACAGTGAACAAGTGCCATGGCAGGCCGGGGTTCTCGGGAGGGGCCGCACCGGACAGGCAAGGCGGCAATCATGGCAACGGCGCAGGTCATGGCAACGGCGCAGGCCAGGCCAGTGGCGGCTACGCCTCGGGCGGGGTGTGTGCAATGGGGCGGCAGGGGCCGCGGCCTCGCCGCGGGCCCCGGCATGCCAGGGACGCCGCCCGGAGCGCAGGCAGGCGGGTCAGGTGGGTGCGGCTATGAGGTCCTTCCGCAGGGCTGCCGAGCTCCATGGGCGGCTTTTGTCCAACCCTGCCAATGCCGGGTCACCATCCTCGTCAGGCGCACGCACGCGCACACGCGACCCCGACCTCTGTCACACAAACCCTGCCCAACCCCCCCACCCCCCGCGCCCCACCTGCGCGGCCTGCAGTGCCGCGTTCGCTGCCGCCAGCGTGGCCGCCACCGCAAGGCTGCTGGAGGCGCCGGGCGGCTGGGTGGCCGGCGCGTCGGCCGCGCTGCTCGCGGCAGCCGCGGGGCCCGGGCCCGCCGGCTCCCCGCCCGCCTCCGCCGCGTCCTCGCCGCCAGCCTGCGGCCCCAACGCAGTGGCACAGCACGGGCATCACACAGTGGTGGCCGAGGTAGCGGGGCAGCACACAGTGGTGGCCGAGGTAGCGGGGCCGCACACAGTGGTGGCCGAGGTAGCGGGGCAGCACACAGTGGTGGCCGAGGTAGCGGGGCAGCACACAGTGGTGGCCGAGGTAGTGGGGCCGCACACAGTGGTGGCCGAGGTAGGGGGGCCGCACACAGTCGTGGTCGAGGTAGTGGGGCAGCCTGGCGCTAGCTGCTGGCGCCAGGCGCCGGTGCTAGCCGCTGGTTGCAGGCGCTGGCACATGCACCGCCGGTGCGGCTGCCCAAGGCCTGCATGCCAAGGGCTGCGCTTCTGCGTACAGAATACAGCTCATGCCACAGCTGAGCAGCTAGTGCATGACGCAATGGCGGCATGCGCAATGGCGGCCCCAGCCCCAAACCAGGGCAGGCCCCGGCAGAGCCGGCAGCCGCCCGGTTCATGGCGCCAGCGCAGGCAGCCCCCCCTCCAAAACGCGTGCTTGCGCACCGCTTTTCCTGATGCTACGCAAGCTCTCTTCTCCCCTCGCAGGCCCCCGTGCGGCTGTCAGCTCACCGTGGCCGCCGCCGAGGGCCCGGCGGCCTGCGGCGCGCGCTTGTGGGCCTTGTTGGGGACGGGCGCCACGGACTTGTAGGAGGTGGACTCGAGCACCCGGCGGCAGGCGAAGCGCTGTACCGCCAGGATGTGCACCGCCTCGCCCTCCCTGGCGGCAGCGGCGAGAGCATGGGTTTGGGAGTGAGGGCGTCGGCGCAGGCATGGGGGCGGGCAAGGACGTGTGCATGGGGCGGGGTAGCGGTTCGGGCTGGCGCCAAGCTGGCACCGGTCTCGCCAGCGAAGCGCAGGGCCCCCGGGGGTGTAGCGGCCGGGGCCCAGCGCGCCGCTGGCTGCCCCCCGCGCGCCCTTGCTGCAGGTCGGGTGCAGGCGCTGCGACACAGGGCCAGCTGCTGCGCCACCGCCCCCGCGGCGAGGCGCCATGCATGCTTGGACCCATGACACCGGTCGCGGGGCTCCCTCACATGAACGCGACCTTGTCGTCGTAGGCCGCCACGGCGGCCGCGTGAGCCTCGGGGCTTCCGGACGCGGTCGCGAGCATGGCCGCGAGCACCGAGCGCACGTTGGGGCGCAGCGCGTGGCAGGCCGGCTCAGCGGCGAACGCCGCCAGAGCTGCGCGAAGCTGCTCAGCTGCGAGGCGAGTGGGTGGGCCGGAGCAGCGAGCAGCGAGGAAGGTGTGGGACGAGGGGCAGGGACTGACAGGGCGGCCGCGACGCTGGGCCTAAGTGGGCTCGTCGGCTGCAGGCTGGCGACGGCGCGCAGCTAGGCAGCCGCAGCAGATGCTACTGCAGCGCGACGTGTGTCGCATGCGCGTTTTTCAAGCGCGGTACTTGCCTACGGCGGCAGCGGCCCTCGCCGTATCCCCGGCGGGATCTGCCATGGCCGGCGAGCAGGCAGCAAGCTCAGCGCCGTCCAGCAGGCCGCTATTGCTCAATTGTGCGCAAGGGGTGGTACTGTGAGTCCCAGGCTGCCTGTCGGCCAAACGCAAGGCTGCCTTGCTCGCAA
This sequence comes from Chlamydomonas sphaeroides, assembly GCA_001662425.1. Taxonomy (NCBI): domain Eukaryota; kingdom Viridiplantae; phylum Chlorophyta; class Chlorophyceae; order Chlamydomonadales; family Chlamydomonadaceae; genus Chlamydomonas; species Chlamydomonas sphaeroides. The sequence goes on along the minus strand of BDDC01002456.1, from coordinate 10,440 downwards.
AGGCAACTTGGCAGTTGGCTCGACGCCGGGTGGCCTTGTCGCACACCGAGTTGAATGTAGTTGTTGATGTCACGCGTACAGGCGCAGGTGTTAGAGCAAGGCAGGTCGTGGCGTGGGCATCGTGGGCAAAACCCGATCGCGCCCGAGAGCCCCCCGTGCTCGACACCCGCGTGCGGGTAGCCATAACGCACACATAACATTCAGCTTGTTGCCCCAGGCACTAACACTTGCAACAGCGTGCCTTGGCGTGCTTTGCACACAGTGGTTCACACGTAGATTGCGACAGCAAGTCGCATGAGCTCCGGATACTACTTGGCACCTGTAATCATCTCGCACGGACCGCGAAGGCCCTGAGCAAGCACCTTTGCGCAGCAAGCTTGGGGGGAAGGGGTCGAGGAGCGGCAGCATGGTGCGTCTTTCGCCGGCTTGGCTGGCGTGAGCCAAGCAGCTTGCGTTCGGCACCTGGTCTGATGCATGCATTGACGGTGCGCTGCAGGGGCGAGACCATTCGCGCTCGCCGAGTCGCAAGAAGGAAAAGAAAGACAAGAAGGAGAAGAAGGAAAAGCGCGATAAGCGGGACTACAGGGATATCAACGAAGGCGGCTACGGTCGCGACGAGGGCCGCCGCTACCGCGAGCGTTCGCCGGTAAGGGGCTTGGGCATTTACCACGGCATGGGCGCTGCGTTGGGCTTACCGAGCCCACGCGCTTGGGCCCCCACACAGGAGCGTGATGAACGTCGGGAGCGGCCGCGGGAGGATTACGGCTACGCTCCGCGCGGCCAATACGCAGAGGCACGCGACAGGTGCGTGGCCCAAGCCCTTGGCCGTTGCACCAGCCTTGTGTTGCCCCCGTACCAGCCACGCCCTTGACTAAGGCTCACCAAGTCCTACCTTGTGCTCCCAGGGAACGGCCCCGTGATTATGGGCCCGGCGAGTTCCGCGCCCGTGGCGCGGAGGAGTACCGGGGCGAGGAGTACCGGGACCGGGACCGCGCAAGAGAGCGTGACCGGGACCGCGACCGCGATCGCGACCGCGATCGTGACCGCGATCGTGACCGGGACAGCCGCCGAGATGGCGACGAGGGCGAGCCGTCGGCGAAGCGACGCCGAGAGGCCTCAGCCGGCCCCGGCGGCCTCGCGGGCGACGTGGCCGCTGCCCTCGGCGTGACGGCCGCGACTGTGGCGGCCGGCGCTGCGCCCGGCCTCACCGCCGAAGTGGGTCGGGCACCTGGGGGTCGCCGTAGCCGCCTACGGGCTGCCGGGGCCAGGCGAACTCTGTGGAGCATGTGATGCCCTCCCTGCCGCCCTGTTGAACAGCTCTGCTGGCGTCTGCGTGCCTCCCCCCACGCCCCACAGGAGGCGGCCCAGCAGCGGCGTGACGCGGAGACTGCGGCGCTGGAGGCTCAGGTGGAGCGGCGGCGCAAGGCGGTGGAGGAGTGGCGCAAGAAGCGCGTTGCGGAGCAGGCGAGCGAGGCGCTGGGCTGCTGGGCTGGAGTCCGCTAGGCCCGGACAGCCCGGTGGCAGGGGCTGGGTGCCGCCGGGCTGCCGATAGGGTGGAGGTCGCAGGGCCGCAGATTCCTCAGGCTTATTGGGATGGGGGACATGGGTATCGGAAGGACTTGGCTCCAGGAGGGCTGGGCCGACATGGTGCTTGGCTCAACGAAAACGACAACCCTCTTGTCCTGGAACAGGGCCCTACGGAGGCGCAGCAGCAGCCGGAGCAGCCTGCGGCGCAGCAGGCGGATGCGGACGCGGCGGACGGCGACGGCGCGGGCGCCGCAGGGGAGGGCGGCGAGGGCGAGGGCGGCGAGGGTGCTGGCGGCGAGGGCGAGGGCGCCGCCGGGGCCAAGGCCAAGGGTTGGTCGCTAGAGGATGACGACGAGGATGACGTCGCCGAGGGCGGCGAGGACGTCCCCATGGAGGATGCGGACGTGGACGGGGCCGGGGCCGGGGCCGATTACCTCAAGCCGCCGCTGCCGGGTACGTTGTGCCGGCCGCGCTTTGCCGCCCTCCCGTCGTTTGCTGAACGAGCCCCTAGCCGCATAGCCGCAAGCCTCGCGCATCCCAAGACGCCTGCGCCGCCGCCGCGTGCGGACAAGTGCTGGGCCCGCCGTGCTCTACCCTGCCCTCACGCGCCCACTCCCTTCCCTCCCGTCGCTGCGCCCTGGCCTCTCCAGCCATCAAGCGGGAGGCAGATGACGACGATGACCCGCTAGACGCCTTCATGGCCGGGGTCACGGCGCGCCCCGCCAAGGCCACGCCCGCCAAGCCCCCTGCCGCTGGGGGCGGCAGCAAGGCCGCCACGCCCGGCCGCTTCGCTGTGACGTCAGCCGGGCTTGTGAAGAAAGGCCTCGTCATCGCGGCGCTGGGCTCGGCGGCGGGAGCAAAGCCGGAGCCGGCGGCGGCGAAGCAGGAGCCGGCGGCGGAGGGCGCAGCGGTTGAGGTGCCCAAGGCGCGGCGGAAATGGGCCCCTGCGGCTGCGGGTGCGTGCGCTGCGGCTCCTGCGGCTCCGAAGCGCCGCTGCTTAGCAAGCAGCTGGGGCAGGAGCCGGCGCCGAGGGGCTGTGGCCACATGCTTTGGGAGGTCAGGCGCGGCCTTCGTAGCTAGGGCCACATCCCACCCCCCACCCCACCCCTCGTTGCACCTGCCTCAGCCCTTGGTGCACGGGGCCCCATGTGCTGTCCCGCGTGCTGGGTGCTGGGCCATGCGCGCCGCCGTGTTCCTATGTGCGCCGCCGTCGTGTGGCCGCGTGTATCCCCAGCAGCTCGGGCCAGACCCCACCGCGCCCTCCATGCCTGCACCGTTACCCTCACGCGCCGCACATTGCCACAGTGCGTAGGTCACATGCTGCTAGGCCCGCAAGCAGCCCCTAGCAGCATGGCTGGGCTGATGAGCCGGCAACGGGACCACTCCTCGTCCGTGCCTCCCCTTCGTGCAGACCTCCTGGACCATTCCGTCTCACACGCCTCCTCCCCCTGCCCCTCCTGCCGCCTGCGCAGCGCCCGCCTCGACGAGCGCGGCCGACGACGACGAGATCGACCCGCTCGACGCCTTTATGGCTACCGAGGTGATGCCCGAGGTATCCAAGGTAGCGGCCCAGGATGCGGAGCGCCGCGCAGCGTCGGAGGCGCGCGAGCTGTCGCCGCCGCCCACGGCGCCGGGTGCAGCCATGGACGTCGACACGGGCGCTGGACCAGGCGCGGGACCCGAGCAGGTGGGCGGTGCCGCTTGCGCATGCGGCTCGAGCGTGTGACGATTGGCGCCGGCCCCGTTGCGAACTTTTGGCTTAGCGGCGCGCCCTACGCAACCCAGTGTGAGGCGCGGTGTCGGTGGTGGCGGCGGCGGTGGCGGTGCAGTGCTCGATGGGCCCGGCTGCGGGCAGGTATGGAGCGCGCGAGCGGTCCCGTGCATCGGGCTAGAGACAGGGCCCTCGAGTACCGAGGTTAAGGCCACGGCCCAGGCTGGCCGCCCCGCCGCTCTGCTGCCGCCCTCCGCTCGCAGCCGCTGCAGCTGCTCGCACTGCTGCGCTGCCGCCGCCGCCGACACAGCGGCCCCACGGCGCGCGCCAACGGCGCCGGCCGGGGCCTAGCGGCAGGTCAGACCCCATCCCGCACGCGAGGCACGCGGCGCGCCCTGGGGCGACGGCCGCCGCCGCCGCTGCTGCTCCCCGCCGTCGACCGCCCTCCCGTGTTGTTGTTACCTGCCTTGCTTGCCTGCCTGCCTGCCTGCCTGCTTGCCTGCTTGCCCTCACCGTCTGAGCTGCAATTGAGTCACAGGCGCATCTTCGGCACACGCCGCCGGCGCACTAAAGCACAACCCGCCCTGTGCCGCGTGCCGCTCCTCCTCAACCCCGCTCCTGCCACGCGCCCGCCGCAGCCCCAGGTCAAGCCCGACCCCGACTCGCTGCCCGGACCCAGCAGCCGCCTCTCGCCGCCGCCCGTGGCGGGCACCTCGGCGCGCGGCGGCGGCGCCAACGGCCGCAGCGGCTCGGCGGCGCCGCGGCGCAAGCCCAAGGCTGCGTTCAAGCGGCGGCACGACAGCAGCGAGGACGAGAGCAGCGACGGCGACGAGGACGAGCCGGACGAGGAGGCCGAGATGGATGACGCGGTGCGAAAATGCTGTTGTGTCTTTTCACGCGGTATGGATATCGTACATCGTACATCGTGCGGCCGAATGGATGGCGAAGGCCAGGCATCGTCGCGCGCACAGCACGTCATTTGCGACCCCAAGCGCTTGATCTATCCTGCACTTCCGGCCACGCCACCTGCGCCACCCGCCGCCCCACCCGTCCCGCCGTGCCCTGCGCCCGCTCCCCGTGCACGCAGGAGTGGGCCCGCCTGGTGACGGCCGGCAAGCTGAGCAAGGGCGAGAAGCTGACGGCGGTGGACCACGCGACGATGTCGTACGCGCCCTTCCGCAAGAACTTCTACATCGAGGTCACGGAGCTGTCAAAGATGAGCGAGGCGGAGCGCAGCGAGATGCGCAAGGAGATGGACGGTAAGGGATCCCTATTAGGAATGTCCAGCTTGGGGGTGATGCTGCATAGATGCAACAGATGCGCGACGCGGAGCGGGGCGACAGGCAGGCGCTAGGGCCGCTGAGGTTTAGCTTGGAGGGTTGGGCTGAGTTTGCAGCCGCATATGCGGCCGCCGCGCTCGGCCGGCGCCGCTGCCTGCCCTCGCTCGCCGCCACGGTCACGGGCTCCCGCTGGTGCGCGCACCCCGGGGGGAACCATGACGCTGCAGGCATTAAGGTCCGCGGCAAGAGCATCCCAGCGCCCATCCGCAACTGGACGCAAGCGGGGCTCAACAGCAAGATCCTCGAGGTTCTGCGCAAGCGGGGGCTGGACCGGCCGCTGCCCATCCAGGTGCGTGCGTTGGGGGCGCCTGGGCTTGGTGGGGGGCTGGAGGGCGGCGCTGGAACGAGGCTTGGGCGCCGCCGCTGCCGCGTTTACGGCGGGCAACCTGCATGTGGGCATCTCGCTCCATGGCGCACATTTGCGCGCGGGCTGCGCCCGAGCGCTCCGCGCAACCAGCCCATGCTGATGTGGTGTTCAATCATCGCCGCCGCACAGCTGCCCACCTTCCACCGCACCAGCCCCGCGCTTCCTGCACTGCCTTGACCCCGCCTTCCTTCTCACAGGCCCAGCACCCACCCAGCACCCGCCCGGCGCCGTGTGCTTGCGTGTCGCTGACCAATGCATGCCGTCGCCCACTGGCCCCACGCCCACAGGCCCAGGCGCTGCCCATCATCATGTCGGGCCGCGACTGCATCGGCATCGCCAAGACCGGCAGCGGCAAGACCATGGCCTTCGTGCTGCCCATGATGCGGCACATAAAGGACCAGCCGCAGCTGCAGCAGGTGGGCTGGGTGGAGGAGAAGGGCGGGCGGGCAGGAGGAAGGGGGACTTGCTCCAAGAGGCGCAGACACGAGGACAGCATTTGCCCACAGGGGGGGCCCTTGCGAATTCGATGCACATGGCCTCCGCTGGCCGCTCCGTCCTCCGCCGCGCGTGCGTTCGCCGCGCCACGCGTGCCCCTGTCGCCGCGCCCTGCCCTCCTCCTGCTGTGTCGCCGCCTGCCTGGTGCCCCCAGGGCGACGGCCCGGTGGCGCTGGTCATCGCTCCCACACGCGAGCTGGTGGCACAGATTGCCAAGGAGGCCAAGTTCTTCGCCAAGCCGCTGGGCCTTAACGCGCTGGCCGTGTTCGGCGGCTCGGGTGCGTCCTTGGCGGCGGTCGCGATGGCCGCGGCGCAGCCGGTGCCCCGGAAGCCCAGGCAGACGGGCAGCCAGGCAGTAGGCAGCGACGTCGCGGCGGCCTGCCTAGCGAGGCCCAGTTTGCCGGCCGCGACCATGCCAGATCCAGCCAGGCCTGGCTCGCCACCAGCCTACGAGCGCGAGTACACCTTGTTGATGCACCGCGTTGCACCGCAAAACGCCATGCAACCACCCCTGACGCGTTGTGGCCGGGCGACCCCAATCTGCCACCCCGCTCGGCGCACCCCGCAGGCGTGGCGAACCAGATCTCGGAGCTCAAGCGCGGCGTGGAGATCGTGGCGTGCACGCCCGGCCGCATGATTGACCTCCTCGTCACCAGCAACGGCAAGATCACCAACCTGCGCCGCGTGACGTACCTGGTGCTGGACGAGGCCGACCGCATGTTCGACATGGGCTTCGAGCCGCAGATCACGCGCATCGTCCAGGTACGGCACAGGATGCACGGCAGTGTATGGGCACGTGCCGCGCAATGCATGCGCTGCAGCGGTGCGATGCCGCCGCCGCCAGGCAGCTCCCGTGCTCACCTCTGCTGCCCTGCCCTCCGTGCCCTGCCTTGCCTTGCCATGCCCAGAACATCCGGCCCGACCGGCAGACGGTCATGTTCTCGGCCACCTTTCCGCGCGCGGTGGAGGCCCTGGCCAAGAAGATCCTGCAGGACCCCGTGGAGATCCTGGTGCGTGGGAAGGGGCTGGGGGCGGACCTCGCAAAGGGCGGTTCGCATGGGGCGGGCCTGCCGCCGGGGGAAGGCCTGGAATGGGCCCCATGGCCTAGCCCGGAGATGTCTAGGCTCTCGGAATGCAGATGCACCCAGTGGGGATCGCAGCGCGGCGTGGGGGCCAGGAGGCTGCGGCCAAGCTGGCCGCATGCCTCGCGATGGATGCGTTGACACACGTAAGTTCCGTACACAAGGGGGCCGACGTGCGGTTCGACGCGCGCGCGCGCTGCGTGCCTGCGTGGCCCCGGCCCTGATGCAGGTGGGCGGCCGCTCGGTGGTGAACGTGGACATCACGCAGTACGTGGAGATCCGGCCGGAGAAGGACCGCTTCCACCGGCTTCTGGAGATCCTGGGCGAGTGGTACGAGCGCGGCAAGCTGCTCATCTTCGTGGACAAGCAGGAAAGCTGCGACAACCTGTTCAGGTGCGGAGGGGGCCGGCATCGTGACTTCGCGACTCGTGCTGGAACCTTCATGCGTAGGGCTGCAATCGAAACGCCCGCGCTGCCAGCCCCGCACCTCGGTTCGGTGCCCTCATTGGCGCGACCTGCCCTGACCGGTCAGCTCGGCATCGTGCGCAATCCACATCGGGCCTCCTCTCGCCCCGCTGTCCGCTGCCCGCCTGCCTGCCTGCTGCTGCCCGCCTGCCGCCAGGGCCTTGCCGTATAACGTACATGTGATGTGGATACATTGTGCTGAGGTGTACGTAATGCGGTGTGACGCGAATAGCTCCCCCCTGCTCCTGCCGGCCGGCCGCCAGGGACCTGCTGCGCTACGGCTACCCCTGCCTCTCGCTGCACGGCGGCAAGGACCAGAGCGACCGCGAGAGCACGGTGGCCGACTTCAAGGGCGCCGTATGCAACATCCTGGTCGCCACCTCCATCGCCGCGCGAGGTCTGGACGTCAAGGAGCTAGTGCTCGTGGTTAACTACGACGTGCCCAACCACCACGAGGACTACATCCACCGGTGGGGGCGGGCCGCGCTGCAACTCGTGTGGAGCGTGCAGGACTGAGGCATGGGCGGCATGGGTGGCAACAGGGCAGCACTTGCGGCCGCAATGGCTTACCATCCTGCACCTTGCCGATCCCTGACATTGCAACGCTGCATCGCTATAACCCCTCGCTCCCTGACCCCTCCCCTCCGCAGGGTGGGCCGCACCGGGCGTGCGGGCGCCAAGGGCACCGCCATCACCTTCATCGGACCCGACGAGGAGCGCTACGCGCCCGACCTGGTCAAGGCGCTGCGCGAGAGCGGCGCAGCCATCCCACAGGACCTGCAGGTGCGCCCTGTGGTCACCCCTGCCTCTGGGTCGCACTGCGAGGGCGCCCTGGCTCGCGGTCGTCCGAGCGGGGCTGCGTCAGGGGCTGCGAGCTGGCGCTGACGACGCTGTGCTGCCGGGTGCCGGGTGCTGGGTCCTGGCTGTGTTGAGACGGGTGTGCGTTGTCCCGCGTGTCGCGCCTTGCCCTGCTGCTCCAACAGGCGCTGGCGGACTCGTTCCACACCAAGCACAAGGCCGGCCTCGTCAAGGTGGGTCCGCGCTGCCGCTGCCGCTGCCGCTGCCGCTGGGGCGAAGCGGGGACAGGGGCAGTGGGAGCAGGCAGAAGGTTGGGCAAGCGGCGAACGGGGGTTGCAGCTTTGCAGGCGCGCTCTCGGCCGCCTTGCTCGGACTGCGGCCCCGCCCCGCATGCAGGCCCCGTAGGGTTGCCAGTTTTTCTGCATCCTCAACTCAGCCACCCAAGCAACCTTGCACACAGCGCCAGTGCCCTGTGTCCTTTTCAGACCTGGCGCGGCCCACCGGACCACTGCCACTCGGCTGGCCGTCAAGCCATCACTGCCATTCCGCGCCGCCTCCCACACCTCACTGTGTTGAATCCCTGCCCTGCCCCCTCGCCACGCTATCCTCGCCATGCGCAGGCGCACGGCAGCGGCTACGGCGGCAGCGGCTTCAAGTTCGACAAGACCGAGGAAGACGGCTTCCGGGTGGACAAGAAGGCCAAGGCCAAGGCCATGGGCCTCGAGGTGGAGGGCGAGGAGGACGCCGACGAGGCAGCCATCGACGCCGCCGTCGCGGCGCTCGACGCCGACGACATCCGGCCAAAGACCGCCGCGTCGGCGGCGGCCGCCGGCGCCGGCGCCGGCGGCGCGCCCGCCAACCCGCAGGACTCTGTGTCGGCCGTGGTGGCGGCGGCGCGGGCGAAGCTGGAGGAGGCGGCCAAGGCCGGGCTTATCCAGATGCCGGCGGGAGGGTTGGCGCCGGCGCCGGCGCCCGCTCCGGCGGCGCCGGCGGCGCCCACCAACCCGGTGCTGCTGGCGGCGCAGCAGGTGGCGGCGCGGCTGACGCAGCAGGCCGGCGGCATGCCGATGGCGGCTCCCGCGCCCTCGGTGGGCTTTGGAGCGGTAAGCCAAGCGCGCTCTCGCCCGTCCCCGCCGCCCGCTCCCTCGCCCCTGCTAGCCCGACCAAGCCACGCCCCTTCTGCGCCGCCCTTGTTGCCCGGCCGACCCTGCATCACGATGCTTAAGCCCCTCCACATCCTCCGGTCTCTCCCTGTGCCCCTCCGCCTCTCTCCGCCTCCCGCCCGCAGCCCGGCCCCGGCCCCTCCATCTCAGCCGACATGCTGGCGCGCGCCGCCGCCGTGGCCGCCAAGTTCGGCGGCACCGTCAGCATGCCGGGCGCCTCGGCGGCGGGCGGCCGCGGCCCCAACGCCATCGCGCCGCCCTCGGCCAACGCCGGCTTCGAGGCGGACCTGGAGATCAACGACTTCCCGCAGCACGCGCGCTGGAAGATCACGCACCGCGACACCATGAACAGCATCAACGAGCTCACGGGCGCGGCGCTGACGGTACGGGGCACGTACGTGCCGCCCGGGCGGCCGGTGCCGGAGGGTGAGTGCGGGGAGGGTGGGTGCCTGGGTGGGTGGGCCGGGTGCGGGCTGCTGTGAGGGCTGCTGTGAGGGCGGGTGTTGCGGGGCGGAGGGGCTGCTGAGGCTGCGCAGGTTAGGGGCCGGGGTCGGGCGGTGCGCTGGGCATATGCCCTGGGAGAGGGAGGGTGCCGTATAAGTGCAGGGTGGGATCAGCGCGTCGAGCGCTCGAGCCGCCCTGTCAGACGCAGCCCGTGGCGTGATGCAACGCGTGTGCTGACGCCGCCGCGCCGCGTGCCGCCTTGTGCTTGCCGCCGCGTGTGCCGGCGTGCAGGCGAGCGCAAGCTGTTCCTGCTCATCGAGGGCCCCACGGAGGGGCACGTCAAGAAGGCCAAGGCCGAGCTCAAGAAGATCCTGGAGGAGACCACGGAGAAGGTGATGCGGAGAGACGTGCCCGCGGCGGGCCGCTACAGCGTCATGTAAGCGCGCGGAGGAGCAGGAACAAGCTTCTCGGCCGTGGGGGCAGAGGCTGCGTGGCACGGCCGAGACGCGCACCAGCTATCCGCAAGGCACGTGGAAAGTTGAGCCACGCGCTCGCAACTACGTGCTGGCGAAACAGGGTGGCGCGACAGCACGGGGCTCTGAAGCCGAGGTCGGGCCCGCGGGGGTGCAGCTTATGTGGCTGTGTGGTGGTGCGGAGTGCAGATGTCAGCCCGGCGCTGGCGGCGAATCGCGGGGGCGTAGGGGCCTTGCAGACACGGACCGCGGCGCATGTGCTGCTGGTGGCGTCGGACACTCAGGCAGGCAGACGCGGGCGAGAGGGCAGGTTGGAGGAGTTGACGGTTGCGGCCGCGGGCTCGGTCCGCGGGGAGTGCAAGGCGCAAGGTGTGCCTCGCTGAGTGCAACTCTCAATTGCGCTCTCTCGACTGCGATTACGCGGCCCGTGCAGCAGGAGAGCTTGCTACAGGCTACACCCCTACATGAGGGGCCGCCCATCTCTGGACCCGAGCCCCCACACGAAGTCCAAGCCCCAGAGACACCTCCTCATGCCTCAACTGTTGACGCGTGCTCACCCTTGACTGCCACGCTCC
>BDDC01002452.1:0-12917 GCA_001662425.1 Chlamydomonas sphaeroides | reverse complement strand
GGGGGCACGGGAGAAGGGCGATGCCGATGGCGAGGCGGGTGGGGGCGGACCCCAGGAGGGCCGCTGCGGGCACAGACCACGGCAGCCTCAGCCCCCGGCGCCGCGCCCGCTGCCGCGCCCCCGGCCCCTTGGCACGGCTCACCTTTCTATAGGGTTGCGCTGCTCCGTGAATGGCGTACATTTAAAATTGAAACCATGTATAAGTGTAATACTTGAAATGTAATACTCTATGAAAGCGCAAGGCATTACCCTTTTGGCAGCGCAGCGCCTGCACCCGGGGGGTGCCGCCCGCAAACAGGTCGCTGGGCCAGGACGCGGGCAGGCCCAGGGCGGGGCTCTCGTTCTTCTCGGCGGCGCGGCTGAGGTCCACCTGTGCCGGGGGGTGGGAGGGAGGGGGGAGGGGGGAAGGCGGAGGGATGGAGGTGTGTGCAGGGTAGGTCAGATGGGTCTCCTGGCTGCAACCCGCAGGACAGCATAGAGGGAAAGAGCGCAGCTCACGTCCGCCTGCGCCGGGGGTTACGGGGTCACGGGGAGGGATGGGGCCTGCATGGCCTCGCTGACTTGCAACTGCGCTTGTGTAAATAGACAAGACGATCACATGAAGACATGTGCATAGCATCCCATCCGCCGCCGGCCCCTGCGGCCCGCCTTACCCCCAGCCCGCACTGGGGCGACTCGTTGAGAAAGGGCACCAGCAGGTTGTCCCAGTCGGGCTTGGGCGCGTTGACGTCAGGGTCTGCCGCCGCCAGCAGCACCAGCATGGCGTCGGGGGCGTTGACCACGTTGACCAGCGCCTGGCGGTCGGCCTGGGGCGCGGGAAGGGATGGAGGGGAGGTCGGGGTGGGGCTGTGGGTGCAGGCGGACGATAGGCACGGGGCGGCTGAGGGCGGGGCTTGTGGGGTACCGTATGCAGCTGTGCGTGTCGAGGGGTGCAGGGTAGTGCGTCTCTGTGGGAACCTCGACATGGCAGCCCCAACTCCTGGTAACCCCACCCTATGCATGCGCGTTAAGGCGCGCTGCAGCGGCCCTGCACGCCGGCGGGGCGGGCCGTCCGCCCCACGCCGCAGCGACCGGCACGCAGCGCCAACCAACATTGCGCCAACTGAAACGCCAGCCGCAGCGCCAACCGCCAACGGCCGTGCCGGCCGCAGCGCCAACCGCAGGCCCCAGCGGCTCACCTGGCTCATGGCCTGCAGAGCCGCAGGAGGGGGGGCGGCGGCGGGGAGGGTCCATGGGCAGGGGCATGGGAGCAGCGTGAGGTGGGCAGCGGGGCTTGGACGACAGTCCTGATCGCTGCCCTCGGCCCCCTACCCCAGGCGCATGGATCCACTCGGCCTCCACACCAGCCCCCGGCCCCCGCCACCCCCCTCGCCTGCAGCCACTGTTCCGCTTCGTAGATTCAAACACACTATCAAGATCCACAGTTGCATGTGAAACACGTCATATGAAACATTACATATTATTATTATTGGAGTGCAGCCCCACCTGCAGCACGTTGGTGTGCATCACGTGGATGCGAGCTTGCAGGTAGGGACGCGCGGGCCGCGAGTCCACCACATTCACACTAGCTCGCCCCGCAAGATCCTGCGGCGGGGAGGGGCCGGGGGCCGGCACTCGACAGACAGCGCAGGGCGGGGCTCGATGCAGGGAAGCGGCCAGGGCTTGGTACGTGGGCAGGACGAGCAGCCGTAGCAGCAGCAAAGGCATATTCAGCAGCAGAGGCCAGCAGCATGCGCGCCAACCGCTCCAACGAATTCGGGACGCAGCGCAGCCGCAGCCGTGCTCATCAGCCCAGCGGATCCACCACCACGCTCTTGACGAGGTTGGTCTTGCGCGCCGCGTCTAGCTCGTCCGCCGCCGCGTCGCCGTCGTTGTACACGGCGATGTAGCGGCCCGACGACGACTGCGCAGCGGCGGGCCTCGCGATCGAGCCCAACAGCCCCAGCGCTAGCAGCACCAGCGCCAAAGGGCCTGGGCGCGGCGCCATGGGGCTAGGCGCGCCCGGCGCGGTGGTCGAGGCTGGTGACGCCGCCGAGGGTGAGGCCGGCAGCTGCCGGTAGCCCAGGGGGGCGGTGCTGCGTTAGGGATTTACAAGGAGAAATGACACGCCGTTTGTTCCAGCGAACCAAGTAAACAGGGGACGCGCGACAGGGGCATCCCCACGGAAAGCGCCCGCCGTTCGTGGGCCCAGGCGCGGGCAACCTTGTCATGGCCGTGACAGCGCAAATGACATCCTAGCTGATGAACGATGGACGCTCGTCGTCACGCTAGCTCGCTGCGAGGCGCGTCGTTGGCGAGCGAGCATCGCGCCCAGCATCGCGGCCGACGCGTGTCGCAGCGCACAAGTTTCAAGGATGCCTTAAGAGAACCATCCATGCCAGTCTGCTCATCGGCCGCGAACGTGACTGGATACGAAAACGTTGGTCACCGTAGCAGCTGCCGAGCACCTCACCTGACAAACTACAACGTTTGCGCAGGAGCAAAGCTTTGCGTATGAGGCACGAAATATTAGTACAGGTGACAAAATAAAAATGCAATGGCAGATGGCCTTTGGGCGCCCACCATTTTCCATTGAAGCCGCAAATATTCTAAAGAAACATATGATACACACAGGCCATACCAATGCACCTCATGGACATGATATCGAGGAGTAGTCCTACGTTTTACCTGGTATCATGAAAGCTCCTGCGCCCTGTGTGGCACGCGTCGCAACCCGGGCTTGCCCTGGCTTGCCCCCTTTCCGGCCCCGTGCCGGCCCGCGCGCCGCGCCGCTGGCGCGAGAAGGCGTCGTTCCCCTGAAAAGCTCCCTGCCTTTGATTGCCAAAGCGATCTTGCTCAGTATCAAGTCACCTCTCGACAACAGCTTCTGTCAGAGGGGTTGGGAGGTGCCGTCCGGAAGCGGTCCGGACTTCGCGAGCGGCATGCCGGTGGCATGCCGGCATCCACACAAGGATGTCATTACGAAGTTTCTCACAAACTGTCGACGCGGTTTACATGCCTATCATACTCACAGCCTTGCTGGTTCTGGCAGGCCGCGATTGATGCCTATGCCTCGGGGTGTCGCCAGGCCCTTGCCGTTGGCATGGCGCGCCGGGCCACTTGTGGCCGTCGTCGCTGGTGTCGCAGGAGCTCCACCCCGGCGGTGGATCCTGGGCCCCTCTACAGCACCGAGCCTTCAACCGTGCTTATACGGCCTCCTAATCTCCAGGTGCCGGGTGCCGTGCTGCCTTCGCGACTTGGTGTATTTGGTGGCTGGCTGCAGCTCGCGCTGCGCGTGCTAGACTTGCTGCGGGTGGCGCCGCGGAGTCGCCGCCGCCGCCCAGCGCCGATGTGGCGATTTCCGTCCTCCTGCCGCCGTGCCGCAGCTGGGCTGGTCCCACGGCTGCGACGAGCCCACGCGGCCATGCGCTTTGCGGACCCCACGGTGCTCGCTGGCACGCACGCAGCTGCTGTGGCGGCCGTAGCGGCGCGGCGGTGGAGCCGCCTTCGTGCGCTCTGGGCGCTTTTAGGCTGCCGCGGGAGGCGGCGCGTGCAGCCTGACGCAGCCACCGGTGGGAGCGGCGCGCGTGCCATGCGGCCTTCATGGGCGAGTCGGGGATGGGCGGGGGGGCGGGCCCGCTGGAGCAAGCGCGATTGGGCCGGGCCCGGCACATGGTTAAAGCCAGCCCGGGCGAGGAGGGAGAGCAAGGCGGCGCGGGGGGCGGGGCGAGGGAGTGTGCGGTGTTGGGATTGTGAGCGCGCTGGCTTAAGTGGCGCGGGCGAGGAGGACGGCTGCGTAGGGGCAAGCGAGCCGGCAGTGTAGCTCATGTGCGAAACGCGTACATGCGTCGCGTGGGTGTACTGCATAACAAAAAGAGGGCTGCGCGCTTCAAAAATCCCCCCAAAGGCGGTGAGCAGGGACAGTGCCCGCTGTGCCGGCAACTCGACGGATGCACGCACATCGTGGGCGGGTGCAGAGACCGTCGCATGACCGCAGCCTACGTAAAACGCCACAACCGGGCAGTGGCGCTCATAACGCAAGCCATCCTGCGGGGCCGTCACGGAGGCGGCTTCCTTCTTGCGGACGGGGGAAAGGACACAGAACGCCTCCCCGGCTGCCACGGCTCCCGCATCCCAAAATGGCTGCTGCCCAGCGTCGCCGACGAACTACGAAGGACACTCCGGCCGGATATCCTGCTGCTCACCCCAAGCATCAGGGTGGGCCGCAACGGCCGCCCGCTGGCCCGTGTCAGCGACCCCAGCGCGCGCCGTACACACACAGTGCACATATTGGAGGTGGGGTTCGCCAGTGACACACGCCACAAGGCCAAACAGCACCAGAAACTCGAACAACACCAGCAACTTGTAGATATGCTTACCGCAGAGGGCTGGCAGGTCAAATACACCCCACCCCGGACGCGGCCATCAGCATCGGCCACACCGGCACCATACGCAAGCAAGGACACCGGCACCACACGCACGCAAGGACCTGCCCAAGCTGCTGCGTGACCTGGGCTGCGAACCCACGCAAGCCGACTCCTGCTGCCGAGACCTACATCGCCTGGCAGTCACATACGCCCTTGCCATAGTGGCCCTGCACCGCGACCTGGAATTCAACAAGGGACAACGCCGCCGCCCACCTTAGGCGTCAGCCTAAGGGGAGCGGGACGGTTTATCACCTTTCCCACCCCACCACGCCCCGGGGGACAGGGCGCGTAGGGGGCTTCGGCCCTCCTGATCGCCCTACCTCCTTAAATCACGGCGAGTCAAGCTCGCCGTACATCTATTTCTGTTTCCATTTCCACCATCCGCCAGCTAACCACGGCGGGCGGCAATGATGACAATGGCCTCTTGCAGCTAGCACAGCACCGCCGCCCTGCTGCAGCATGCCGCCCAGAGGCACGCCTTGGCGGTCTTTGTTTCTGGCATGGTTGCCTTCACCGCCATCGGCTCCCTGCTGTTTGCGTGTGTGTGGATTGGCCGCCGGGTTGGTGATGCAGGACGGCTGTGGCAGTTGCGTTCCAGGGGCCGGCGGCCGCGCCAGCAGCAGCCGTGACCGGCGCACGGGGGCGCATGCGTGGACAGCGGGCCGGAGCCATGCGAATCGCTTGGATCACAGCAAGGGTGTTCGTTGAGTCGCTGCAGTCGCTGTGGTGATGCAACCATGTTATTCAGTCCTTATGTTTCCGTCTAAGCGGCATGCCCTTGCAATTCCAACATCACGTATGCCCTATATATACTAGCTAAGCCTGATGTGCAGCATTCATGTCCCCGCTGTTTGTGCCATCGATGTGTCCATAGCTGTGTGCCCATAATTAATGTAGCGTTTTGAGCAGGCGAGACTCCCCTGGTAGGTCTTGAGCACGCAGATCGACAGTGGTGTGCGGCAGCGGCGGCCTGCACTGAACGACGTGTGCCTTGGCGGTTCCACAGCGGCGGTGCATGACGGGCGGCAGCTGCGGCCATCCAGGGCCTGCATGCAGCAGCTTGCTTGGGAGCGGCACCGCTCTTCAGGAGCATCCCAATCCAGGCAGCCCTACCCAGCCAATTCACGTGATTGTATGATGTTGCAGCAGAGCACTCAAGCCATTGAACGGGCTTTACCGACTGCCAGTCATGAACTGTCGTTTGCAGCGCTGCCCCTAGCTAGGTGCAAGTCCGGATTTCAGCACAGCGGCCATGCGTGTTGTGCGTCGTGGGTATGTGTCCCTGCGTGTGCCTAACACTTTTCAGCATTGTGTATGTGTCGCTCTGCGGGGCGGGTTGCCATGCGCTAGGTTCGTGTCGCTACGTCAGGCTCCACAGCGTTGTTGCGTACAGTGAATTGCTGGTGTCCTGCGCCCGTAAGGCCGCATGTGCTGTTGAAGATCCACATGATGCGCATCGTGTTTTGCTCAGGAGCCGGCATGCTTCATAGCCGCTGCTGAGAGACTGTTGGGGTTTTGTGTGCCGTGCTGGCTTGTCAAGCCTAGTAGTCGTACGATGTCCAGAAAGGCTTTCCCTGTTGTTTGTGTCCCGCATGGTCACAAGAACGGATGCACATCTGCTGTCGGTAGGGAGGCATTGATGTGCTCGCTCGCAGGGTGCTGCCCTATAACTTGCCGGCCGTGGCACATTTGGCGGGGACGGAACCCCGTCACATGACCGCCTTCCAGGCCCTGAGCCTGCACCCCGGATATATACCTACAACATGAGCAGCGAGGCAGGAGGGCACAGTGCTGCATGAGAGATAGTGCCTCCATGATGTTAGTTGTCAAAGGCGGGCAACTAGGCCAGCAGGCCAGCATCCCCTCAGCACCCTCAGCAGCAGCGGCCGCGCGTTAGAGTGAGTTGCCAGTGGCGGGCTCTGCCACAACACGCCGTAGCTTGGGTTTGTAGCAAGCGATGCCAAATCAGGGAGGCGCCGGCGCGCCGCTGTGCGCTGAGCCTTCGGCCGTGGAGCCGTTTCATCCACCGCACCACGACTTCTCGGCAGCGACCCCCGCCCTGCTGTGCTAGGGACCGGCTCAGGGACTCTTCTCATATAACCACTTGTGCAGGAGGTTACGACACGCTTGCTGGTAATACAACCTAGGTCTGCTTGCCTGAGTGTGAACTTTCCTGGGCCGCCCTAAATCTGTCGGTGGCCTGAACGAAACGCTCTGCATGCCCTCGACGGTGGTGGAGTTCAGGAGGAGTTGACCCCATCAGCGTGACCCCGGTTGCGTGCACTCATCAGGTATATCACTCACCAGGTATCTCACTCACCAGGTATATGCACTATCCTGCTTGAGAATGTAAGCGCTCGCGCGTGCACGAGGAGGTATATATATATATAACCAGTAAGGGCTCGCTGTATTCAAGCTCATTGCGGCGAGAGCTGGTCACCATCCACCAGCCGCAGCGCCCCGCCCTGAGCGGGCTCCCTCCATCCCACAATCCTCATCGTCGGTCACAGCAGGGCCATGACACGGCGCATCCCGCTCCCGCTCCCGCTCCCGCTCCCGCTCCCGCTCCCGCTCCCGCTCCCGCTCCCGCTCCCGCTCCAGCTGCATGGGCCCCCGCAGCCACCAATCAAGCGGCCTCGCAGTCCGTCCCCGGCCTGGCCCTTGCCTGCGGGGCCGGCCTCACCACACAGCAGCCAGCGCTGCGGAGCTCCGTGCGTGCTCAGCAGGCGCCCGCTGGCAGCCGGCAGCCCCGCTAGCCAGCCCACCGCTGGCAGGTGGCCCATCCGGCTCGCTCCCCGCCGCCGCCAGCACCGCCCCGCGCGGCTACAGACCGCCCCGCTGCGGCCTGCAGCCGGCGCCCATCTGCTAGCCGTCCGTGGCCTCCGCGCCCATCTGCCTGGCCAGCTTTATGAAGACCTCCTCCAGTGTGGCGGTGGCCACGCCCCAGTCCAGCACCTGGCGGGGGTTGGGGCGGCGTGGCGTGGCGTGGCGTGGCGTGGCGTGGCGAGACGGTGGAGCTGCAGCCCCCTCTGCCGAAAGGCCTCGTCTTGTCCTGCGTCTTACAGCGCCCGCTGCTGCCCTCCCGTCCAGCCTACACCTTTGCCTGCGCCCGTCCCACAACCCCCGCCGCCCCTCCCTGCGCCACTGCCCCCGGCCCTAAAGTGCGCCCCTGCGCACCTGCATCTGGCTCCTGGCGGCCGCCATGGCGTCAAACACGTCCGCGAGGCTGACGTCGGAAGTGGGCAGCTCGTACTTGAGCACGCCGCCCAGGGAGTAGGTGAGCCGCGCAGCGGGGCTGGGGGCGCCAGGAGCGGGGGCCGGGGGGGGGCGGCGGAGAAGCGAGGCAGTGAGAGTCCTGGCGCGGCTGCCCGCTAAGAGGCGCCGCTGGGTGCCCGGCACCGTGCCCCTGTTGCTGTGCTCGCTCGGGCAAATATGCGGTGGCACCGCACAGTGCGAGGTGACAACGCGGCGCGTCTCCGAGTGCCAACTCTGGCAACGCACAACGGTCTAGGCTCCGGCTCCTGCCGTACGCCCCAGGAGAGGACCGCGGCTTGCACGCTTGCACGAACACACACAAACGCCACGCTAGCCGTGACCCGACGATGCTATGCCGCAACTACGTTGTGGCACGACAGTGTGCGGGGCGCACCTCATGCGCACCACGAACGCCTGCGCCGCGGCTTCGTGGCCTGGGGGAGGGGCGGAGGAGGGCCGGGCCCAGCACCGCACCTTTGATGGCACCAACCACCGCCACGACATGGCCTTCGTCCCCTCCCACACGGCTTGCCGACAAAGGGCAGCAGGCGGCCCACCGTCCATCGCGCCGGCCTGCTTCTGGGCTGCTATCGCCTGACTTGACGCCCGGATCAGCGCACCACTTCACGAGCCGGCCCCGCCGGCGGACCCCCGGCTGCTGCCGGCAGGCCCACGCCGGCCCCGCCCCTCACCCCTCGCCCCGCTGCACCCGCCACGCTCCCCACTTGCTGCCGCCGCCCCTGCCGGGCCCCGCGTGAGCGAGAAGACACGGCGGCCCGCCATGCCCTAGATACGAAGCCTGCAGCCCTCGTACCAGGTAGCCCGCGTGTGCCCTGCCCTTCGACCCGCCGCCCCCTCGCCCCGCCGCCCCCTCGCCCCGCTGGACCCTCGCCTCGCTGGCCCCTCGCCCCGCCGCCGCGCTGCCTCACCGGGGCCCACGGTGAGGCTGAACACCAGGTAGCCGCCGTACCGCGCCGCCACCTCGCGCGGGTCGCCGATGCACACCAGGCGGCCGCCCACCAGGATGCCCAGCCGGTCGCACTGGGGTGGGGGGTGGGAGAGGGGGAGGAGGAGGAGGACCAACAGTTTATGCCAATGAGCGCATGCATCAGGGATGCGCGGCGGGCCGCACTGGCGACGAGGGGGCCAGGGTGGGGGGCGTGGCAGAGGGCCGTGCAGGCGTGCGAGGGGTCTCGCAAGCCCGCCTCCCTCCCTGGCTCCCTCCCTCCGCCTCTCCCCCCTCCTCGCCTCCCTCCTGCCCTGCCTCCCCTTCGCGACTTCCCCTCCCCGCCCCCGCCTTCCCACCAGGGCCTCCGCCTCCGCCATGCTGTGGGTGGTCAGCACCATGGCGCGGCCCGCCTTGCTGCGGCGCACCACCTCCCACAGCCGCCGCCGAGAGGCGGGGTCCAGGCCCGTGGACGGCTCATCCTGGCACCAAGGGCAGGAGGCGGCAGGCGACGGCAGGCCTCGTGCCCTGCGTCGCGCAGCCGCAGGCGACGGCGTGCGCGGGCGGGGTAGCCTGCTGTGCGTGCGTCGCGTCCTGGTCACGACCTGGCTTTGTCATGCCTGGTGGACCGCGCCAAGCCGGCCCGCGCCCGGCTCCTTCTCTGCGCCCGGCCTCTCCTCCGCCACGCACGGCAGCCTCTGCTCCACGGTCCGCCCATCCTCCCACCCTCCCGCCAGGCCTCGTATCTCAATACAATAATACGACAATAGATTATCTTATATCTTATATATCTTATATATCTTATATCGTATCTCAATACAAGATTAAGAGTGTAGTTTCGGTTGATCAAGATACTACGAGGCCGGGGCCCTGCATCCCGCCCCACCATGTACACCACTTGCGGGCAGCCGATGAGCGCGATGGCCACGCTCAGGCGGCGCCGCATGCCGCCGCTGTACTGCGCCGCCTGCTTGCGGCCCACGCCAGCGGCCAGCAGGGCCACCGCCTCCAGCGCCGCCTGCACCGCACAGCGAAGCTCCGCGCCTGCGGGGCCGGGGGGCCGGGGGCGGGGGCGGGGGCGGGGAGGCAGGCCTTGCGCCTTGGCCCGCTTTCGCCAACTGCCGACGATGGGCCGTACGTTGCTAGTCAGCGCAGCTGGCGCGCTGTAGGGAGGTGCGTGGCCCGGCGCCAGGGCAGGGTGGGCGAGGGCGGCTTGGGGCGGGCAGGTGGCGGGGAGCGCATGCAGCGTCAGGGGGGGGGGAGGGCGCCGTCACGGGGCGCCGTCACGGGGCGCCGTCACGGGCCGCCGTCACGGGCCGCCGTCACGGGCCGCCGTCAGGGGGGAGTCGCCGTCACGGGGGGGGGTCAGGGGGGGGTCGCCGTCACGGGGCGCCGTCAGGGGGGGTCGCCGTCACGGGGGGAGGGGGCGCCGGGGCCATGGCCGCCCTGTGACGGCCGGCAACCGGCTGCGGGCGCGCACGGGACGGGCCTGCACCGCCTCCTGCCTCCCTGCCTGCCAACCTCCCCGCTCGCCCCGCGAGCCGGTCGTAGGACAGCAGCCGCTCCTTCCCCAAGGCCGTGCAGGTCGGTAAACGACACGCGGCCTCCCCCCCCACCGGTGGAGCCCACCCTTGAGTCCCTTGAGGCGGCCGTAGAACAGCAGGTGCTCCTCGCCCGTGAGCTGATCCCCTGCGAGGCAGGCAACGCAAACCAAAGAACGCACACGTGTTTTGGTGTCGTGCTACCTCCTGGTGCCGCCCGCCCCTTCCGCGGCACCAGAGCAGGCGCCCGGGCCAGGGCAACACCGCGGCGGGGCTCGTGGTTTGTGTGGGGAACGCCGTCGCCGTGGCCTGGGCCGTATCTTAGTCCCCCGAGAAAAAGGACTTCTCATCGTCACCACCGATAGACGCGCCGTGGCCTGGCTGGTGTCGACGGGGCTCGCCCGGCCCGCCCCAACACCGCAGATCGTGCTGCGGGCCTCGTGCCTCATTCACCAAAGCCTACACACGTCATCGTCTCCACCGTATAAATGGTATAGTATCGGGTCAATAAGACCCCGGCCCCGCCCCGGGCGCTCACACAGCAGGTCGTGCTGCGGGCAGACGCCCATGAGGCGGTAGATGGAGTCCATCTGCGGCCGGTGGGGGCGGACGGGGAGGGGCCGGGGCTGTGCCAAGGGCGGGGCACACAACGCACACGCACACAGACACGCGAACGCGGACGGCGCCAGGCCGTCGGCCTTGGGCCGGCGGCTGACGCGTGTGGCGCGTGCGGGTCGATTCCGATGCTTGCTTGTCGACTGTCAGATGCGCGCTAGTTGGATCGGCGGTGTGGACCAGGGCACGCGGCCTGCTGCTGTGCGGGGGCGCACCTGGCTGCCTATGCCGAACCCCCCAATCTCGGCCAGGTCCGTCGCTCAACGGCCAAAAGGTGCCGAATGACTGAGCCAGCGCCAGACCGACCACGACACGCGGCCTGCTGCTGTGCGGGGGCACACCTGGCTGCCGATGTCAAAGCCCGCGATGGTGGCGCTGCCGCCGCTGGGCTCCAGGAAGCCGGTCAGCATGTGGAGCGCCGTGGTCTTGCCTGCGGGGCAGCACGGCGGCGGGGCGGGGCGGGGCGAGTCGGGGAGGCGGCGCAAGGGCGCGGGAGGGGTGCGGGGCTAGGGGCGCTGGCCGAGGCCCCCGCCCCCGCGTGTTCCCACACCAGCGCCTGCAGCACCGCAGCCACGGCCCCCGACCTGCCCTGCTGCCTGCTGCCGCTCCGTTGGGCGGCCCCCCGCGGGCCACACGCGCTCACCAACTCTCGGGAACTCTGCTACCGAAGCGCTTGGCCATCGAGCATTTCATGTCAACAAGTGTACCGTACGTATCGACGCGTTCGATACGGGTACCCGGGCGCGCCGCACCCGCGCCGTTGGGCCCCAGCAGGCCAGGAATACACAGGAAGTCATGGTATGCACACAGTCGATGCTCTCTTCATGTGTGGCTACCAGTTCACACAGTGCAAGTCACGCCCCACCCGCTCCGTTGGGCCCCAGCAGGCCGAAGCACTCGCCGCGCTGTATGCCCAGCGTCAGCGCCGCGACCGCCACCTGGAGCAGCAGCCGCGCAGGGGGGCGGAGCCGTTGGGCCGGAGCGGGCTTACTTCGCATGTGAGCCGGGCGCCCGTGGCGTTTGAAAACCGGGTGGCCGCAGCCGCAGACCAGCGCGCCGGCCAGCAGCCCAGCCCGTCGCACGTTCTTCATCTCCATCGATTGATGCTATAGTCCCAAGCCGATGAAACAAATCCAAGAGGCGAGGCCTGCGATCCCCCCGTGCCCTACCTGGGGCTTGCCGCCACCCATGGCGGGGTAGACCTTGCGCAGGCCGCGCACCATGATGGGGGGCCACGGGCCGTCGCCCGCCTCCGCCAAGCCCTCCACGCGCAGCCGCTCTGCGCGCACATCGTCCGGCTCGCCTCCGGCCAGGGCCACGCGCACGCCTGGCGGGGCACGGGAGCGCGGCGGGTCGTCGAGGATGTGCCAAGGGCAGAGCGCACGGTATGCACGTGCATGCACACGCGCACGCCAGGCGCCGGATGCGGGACGCTGTGGGCCACGGGGCATGCGGGCGGCCGTGTGAGGCGAGACCGTCGGCCGCCGGCCGCCGGCCGCCGGTCGCCGGCCCGGCAGCTCGGTCGGGTTGCGCGGAGCACGGATCGACGTCGCGGTCCCTAGTTGGCAGCGGCGGAGGGGAGTGCGCGGCGGGGCCCCGGGCGGTGTCGCACCTTCCAGGCTGCCACTGCGCATGTGGCCCGGCTGGAGCGACCCCGAGCGCCGGACCGAGCCCGGGCGGCTGCCCGCTCCATCGGGCCCGACTTGCGCGGCCAGCTCCAGCGACATGGCGCCGCCGCCGTCGTGGCGCGGCGCCCCGGCGCGGGCGGCCGGGCGGCAGGCGTGCAGGCAGAAGAGCGGGTGGCGGCGGATGCCGGTGCCGCTGGACAGGATCTGGCGGCGCGCGGAGCCAGGGGCCGTCGTAGGGGCCTGGGAGCCTGGCGATGGACCTCGCCGGCGCCATGGACCAGGCATCCAAGCCGGAGCCCAACAGGGTGGGGCGCCCAACGCCCGCCAGCGCCAGCACCGCACGACGCTCCCTCCCACGCTCCCTCCCACGCTCCCTGCCATCCTTTCCAGCAGCACGCCTGCACTGCCTGCCCCGCGTACACGCACACAAGCTGTCCTCCCCCTGTTCCGCGCTCCGCCCTTTCGCCCCCGCCGTCCCCACCTGCCCATAGGGTACCCAGCCCTCGTGCGCTGCGTTACCCCCCCC
>BDDC01002450.1:0-10890 GCA_001662425.1 Chlamydomonas sphaeroides | reverse complement strand
CACAGACGGGGCATGCAAGGGGGGTGTGGGGGGGGAGGTAGGGGGGGTTGGGGGGTTACAAACAAAAGCTCTAGGGAAAGAGAAGTTACAAAGGAGCAAGGGGCCGCGGCGGAAGCACAGCTTTAGACCCCGTGCCTCAAGACCTTCCAAGGGGTCGGGACCGATGACCAACCCAATCGTACGGCAGCATACACTGTACGACATTGTCGTACATGACCTACCCGTGCGCTAAACGTAAGAGAGTGGCACCGCTCGTTTCCTTTCGTCCTTTTCTACGGCATACATTTATGCGTTCGCATGCGCAACTTCGCCATCCGGTTCCGACAACCCACAGCCCGGCCGCGCACCCATAGCGCGGCCGCGCCAGATGCCCCTGCTCGCCCCCTCGTGCGTGTCGCGCCGGCGTCTCTGCCCCTGCCTCTTCGCGTGGCGCCGGCCCCTACCCCTACCCCTACCAAAGCTCTCGCCCACACCCGCACAACCCTCACCCCCACCACACCAACCCCCACGGCCCTTGCCCGCACCACCGCCGTCTCGGCGAGCAACTAGCTGCCAGAAGGCCGATGCTTCAGGGCTCAGGCGAGACATGCTCGGACATGCTTGGACACATCACCCATCACAGGTACCAGAGAGCCATCGGCCACTAGCCGAGACACAATAGAGCTCAACAAGTGGCACGCTGTTTGGGAACGCGTTCAGGGGACTTGAGGCAAAGTCTCTGGGGGCCCCGTGCCGAACCCCCGACCACCGATGACCGATACCCCCCCCTTGCGGACCCCACATCTTTGTACCTAGTGCACCATTCTTTTCCAAAATTTGCTAACCGCATTGTCATAATGTGTTCAAGAGGTTCAATGCATGGGGTCTGAAATTCACATTTCTACCCCCCTGGGATGGCGTGCTCTCAGGACACTGGGCCTGACTGCATGAAGTAGACGTGCTGAAGCCACGCGGAAGGCAACTGCCGGTCCAGTGGCCCCACTCCATAACACGACGCGATGCACAGCGGCGGACCGCACAGTGGTGCAACGCGCGCATGGGTTACGCTGGCCCCCGCCACGGCCGCGGCAACCACCCAACCGCCGCCGCCAGCACCGCCGCCAGGCAGTACGGCACTACGCGAAGTGCGACCGGCAAGGCCGCCATACGGCCTGCCGTACCGCCCGCCAGCACGGATATCGTCTCCACCGCCCGAGGGCCGCCGGGTGAAGGGGGCGGCGGGGTCGACGGTGGAGCTGAGTCTGTGGCGGGCGGCAGAGGCGGCGGCAGTGACGGATCCGCTGACTACGGCCGGGGTGACGGCCGCGGCAGTGGCGGCAACTGGGATATGGGAGGATGCATGGGTGGCGGCCCAGGCAGGGGGCCCCAGGCGATTGTTTGCCGCAGCTAGCGACATACCAGGGGATGCAGGCGGCGGCGAAGGCGACGGTGGCGGCGGCGACAGCGCCGGCTCCGGCGGCTGTGGCGGCGGCGCCGGCGGCTCTGGCGGCGACGGCAGCAGCTCCATGTACTGGCAAGCCTTGGTGGGTGCGCCGCCCTCACGGGTGCCGCCGCCGCACACGTACATCGCCAGCTGGGCCTCCGCGTCCGCAGCCTCCCCAGCGCCCTCCTGGGCCGCTCGTCGACGGCGGCGCCGCCGTTCCTGCGCCGCCGCCAGCCCCGGCGCCGGCCCCAGCGCGGGGTAGTGGCCGTGCCGCGGCAGCGCCATGCCCGGCCATGCCCGATCCCAGGCGCCGGTGACGATGTCGTACCTGCCGTACACGGGTACATGCATACCGGTACGGATGATGCAGGTTGGGCAGTGCGACCGGAGGCGGGTTTGCGTGGACTGCGCCGCGCTCTCGTGGTGGCCCCTACCGGTCGATGCGCGTGAAGACGCCGCCGCCCGTGATGCCCAGTGTGGCATTGGGGCAGGTCATGTTGTACAGTGAGCAGCTGCAGGGGCAGGGAGGGAGCACAGCGGAAGGGCCAGCAGGGATGCGCAGAGCCGGACGGAGAGCCGGCCGGCCGGCTGGGCGGCAGGGGTCGTGACGCCCGCGCCCAGGCCCATGCCAGTTTGTCACAACTGGGGCGTGAAAGCCCGGATCTTACCCCAGGGGCAGCACGTCACACAACAGCAGCTCGTTCCTCGTCCCCTAATCCTGCGCAAGGGCCACCGCAGCCCCTTCCTCCCCACTCCATCCCCCTCCCCACTCCATCCCCCCTCCCCCCTCCCTCCCTCCTCCCTATCCTCGCCCCTCCTGGCCCGCCGCCTCACCGCAGCTCGCCGCCCATGACGTACATGCGGCCGCCCGCCAGCAGCGCGGGCCCCATGCCGCCCCGGGCCACAGGCAGCGGCTCGGCCAGGGACCAGGCCTGGGGGGGGGGGCGTTGCAGCAGCGAAAGGGCGACAGGGGGCCGCGGGTCAGCCGGCGCCGCCTGCCGTGGCCGCCCTGCTGCGCTACCACACACCGCCCGGCCATACCGCCCCACACCTGCTCGCCGCCCCACCTGCTCGCCAGTCGCCACACCTCAGCTGCCGTCCCCGGCCCGGTCACGTGCCGCCTCGCGCGCTGCAGCAGCTGGCCGCGGCACGGCAGGCGGCCCCGCTAGCACGACCCCATCAGCCCTAGCACCGTCCGTTCCCTGCCCTACCCTCCCACCACCGGCGCACCCGCTCATGGCCCGTTCATGACCCGCTGATGCGCCCAGGCACGGCCACCCGTGCCAACGAGCCCCAAACCCTTTCCCCTCCCGTCCCCTCGCTCGTCCCCCGAACCCATGCCTCACATCCGCCACCGGGTCGTACACCTGGGCGTAGTCCACCGGCCCCCGCACGCTGTTGCCGGTGCTGTTGCGCCCGCCGAACACCCACAGCCTCCGGCCGTCCGAGCCCGCGGCGGCGTGGTGGGACGGCAGCGGCATGCGCGGAAGCGACCACCAGGTGCGGGCATCCAAGCTGTAGCGCCTGCAGGTCGGGGCCGGGGCGGCGGCTTGAGGAGAAGAAGGGGTGGGGTGGGGCGACGGAGGGCTTGCAGGAGGGTTCACAGCAGCCAACCCCGGGTGCCCCCTTCCTTATTGCGTGGACCCCCCTTGCAAGGGCCACAGCAGATGCATGAGCCCCCGGGGTGCCCCCAGATGCATACACCCCCAGGTGCCCCGGCACGTGTGAAACGCCGCTGCAGGCGAGCAGCGGCGCCCGGCTGCGGGCCGTCGAGAGCACGGGGCAGCAGCGACAGAAGCCGAGGCGCTGCCGCAGCAGCCGTGCCCTTTCAGCCACCCCTCAAACGCACGCCGCTGCCCGCATTGAGGACGGGGCCATCCCAAACCACTCACGCGCTCTCGGCCAGCGGCGGCCCACGGCGTACGGCTTGGCGGACAACCGGTAGCAGCGGCAGCAATGCACCACACATTTCATCGCGCCCGCGAGGACGAGCCCCTCCCCGCTCGGAGGTTCGCAACTAGTTCATTACTCCCATGGTACATCCCTCCCCGCCCGCTCACGCGCATTCGGCCAGCGGCGGCCCGTCGACCTGGTCGCCTCCGCCCACGCCCCCGCAGTAGTACAGGGAGCGGCCCAGCACCGCGCCCGCGCCGCCGCCGCTGACCACGGGGCAGGGCGGGCCCAGGGACCAGGCCCGGGCTAGCGGGTCGTAAATCTGGAGCTTGCCTGCGGTTGGGTTTGGGCGGTTGGGTTGGGCGTTTTATGGATATACACTTCCTGCTGGCTGAGCAGCGCAAGCAACTGCGTCGAGTAGTGTCGTTGTCATGCTTGGCGATTGGTTCCCGGGGTCGGGGAAACAGGGCGGCGGCGGACGCGGGTGCGCCGGGGGCGCCTCGAGAGCGAGCCCGGGGCGAAGGAGCCGGGTGCCTGGGTGGCGTCGCTCGCCCACCCACCCACCCACCCGCTGCACCGCTGGTGAAGCCGCCCAGCAGGTGCAGCTTGTTGTCCGCCACCAGGGCCACCATGTGATCGCCGTGGTGGGGGCGGTCGGGCAGGCTGCGGGGCGCAGGGGGGGCGTAGGGAGGGGAGAAGGGTTCGTGTCATCGGACAGCCCTGGGGTAGTCACTAGGGCCAACGTCGAGGGGTACGGAAGGAGGGGAACAGGGTTTCGTGTCTCCGAGCCAGGCCGCCTGGGGGTAGGGAGGCTGGCCCTGGCTGGCCGCACGCCGCGGGCGGTAGCGGACGGCGAGGGCAGCACCGCACCGAGTCCAGTTGCCACCGCCGCCCGCTCCGGCGTCCAGCCCGGGGCCGAGCGACGCGACGTTGGTGAGGTTGAGCATCAGTGTCTGAGAGTTGCTGGCGTGGACGACGCCGCTGGAGGAGTGGCGGCCCACCACGATGAGCAGCGCGTTGCCGTGGGCGTCCTGGGGGCGGCGCAGGTGCCCGGTTGGGTGCAGGGTGGCAGGACTGGGCTTGGGCCACACGCGTGTGGCGCGAGCGTGTCTGGCGGGTCGGGGATGAAGCCGCGAGAAGGTGCGTTGGTGGCAGGGCATGGCATCGTCGGGCGGGGTTGCCGCATGGAGCTGCTATCGCTGTACCAGGGTAGCAGGAGGGCTGCAGGGCAGGCGCGGACAGGCGGTTCCAACGCCGCGTGCCGCACCTCTACAACAGCGTTGGAGACTTCGCCGAGCGGGATGGGCATCTCGGGCAGTGTGTGCCATGCGACGTGCTGCGTGGCGCATGCCACCAGCGCAAGCGCTGCTGTATGGAGCATTGCTGTACCCAGCAGCCATGCGATGGCGTTGCGTCGCGACATACCGTTTGCGCGCACCGGTGCGGGTGGGCGGCACGAGGTGCTGATAGGTTGGGTCATACCGTGTGCAGGTCACGGCGCACTTGTTGGCTGTTCCTTGTGCGCGCGCATAAGCACAGCGATACTCGTCTGGCATGTTTGCTTGCCTCACATGGAGGGCAGCTGGCTGCGGAGCGCTCGAGGCAACGGTGACATCGCTTCGCGCTAGCGTTTGGAGTGCGAAATTGGCATTGCTCCAACATTCTTGTTCTGGCGGCGTGTGTACTCGTGCCGTGTTCTTTCGTGCTGCGCTGGGTGGTTGGCCGGACCCCGGCGTCGGCAGTTAACTCGACAAATCGGCTACCTCAGAAGAAATGGTTGGTGCACAAGCGGCAAAAGCTTCTTACCCGTACAAGTTGGTTTAGTAGCGAGAACTTCATGCCGAAGCATCTTATAGCTGTCTCACACCGCAGTGCAACACCGGTTCAGCACCGGCATATAACCGGTTCAGGAACTAGTGTATTCAGGTTGGCGACACGTGCTGATAGGCGGCGGCAGTGGCACGCCGCGCCGTGTTTGTCACCCCATCTCTACCCCGAACAACAGTTGAACCTAAAGGCACACCCATGAGTCGCCTGCTCGCTTGCCCCGATGGTCTTTGTCCTGGCCCCTGCGGCCTGGTCGCTGTGCGTACCGTACTTGCGAGACTATATGGGAAACACAAACGCACGCCGAGCTGCACCGAGCACTTCAACTCCGAGGCGCGCACCGCCCAAGTCATATGCAGACGGGGCGACGAAACGATTGCAGGGCAACCTTGTTGGCATCGCTGGGCGGAGAGTGGCGGGGCTGGGATTTATGCCGTCGGCACTCCGGGGTGGTTCCCGCACTCACACGGGCGCACCGTCGACGTCGTTCCCGCACTACACGAGCAGCAAAGCGCCATATAGCATACAATGCCTACCTTTGTTCCTCGTACACGCTAGGAACCAATTTAGAAGCCCGACCTGCTTCTTAAGCTTCTGCTACCGCGAGCAGCACCCCAACTATGGGGCCTCACGGATAGCTTAACATTTTGCATACTGCATACCAGCAGAAGGTCGCGGCTCTAAAGAATGGGAGGTGCTGCTAGCCGCGACTTCGTGGAGGGCACAGCCTCATCTGCGACAGAAGTTGCCAAAGAGCTCGACATCCTTGGCGGTAAGCGTAGCGGCCGCGGGCTTTCTGGTGACATGGCCGAGAGCTGCGAAGAAGAATCCCGCCTGCAAGCGTCGAAGTCGGCGCCATGGGCGTGGTCAGTTTACGCAGTCCCTAGCAGGTGCAACCCTGAAGGGGGTGGTGTGCAAGCCGCGCCTGACATGTCAGCTCATGCGGAGTGCCACACAGCTGCACGCAGTTGCCAGGCTCATGGTCGTGATGCATACCCGTCACGCATGTAGGATATGATCGACCTGCTATTGCAAGGAACAAGAGCTTCAGTGCTCGTCTGGACTGGCTGGGGGTGAGCGGGTTCAGCCGGGACCGGAGGACGCGCACAGCACCGCAGTCGGGGTGCCTGCGGGGATGTGGCGCGGCGTTGGAAGCCAGAACGTGTTGGCAGTTTGGAGCCATCGGGCGGGCGGCTCTCTGTGCGACTGCAGTCTGGGCCATGACTAAACCGGGTTACGGCACAGCCCGCCTGGGGCCCCTGCTCACAGCTGCGCCGGGTGTGGCTGCACATCCCTCAACCGAGCGCTGATCCTCGCATTGCCTACAGAACCAAGTTGGAAAGGCCAGTGATAACATCGAAGCGGCGCTGTCAAGGGATGATACAGCGGGGCGGAAGGAGCTGGAGAAGGAGGTGCGCGGCTGCCGGCGAAGCACGTGGTCGCGTGCCGCCTTGCCTTACCCCGTGGCCCGCCGTCCCAAGTGGCGCGTGAGGCCTCTGTGTGCCCCGCCCCGCTTCCGGACCGCTCCCGGACCTCCGGGGCCTTTTGTCCCATCCCTCCTATCCACACGGCAACACATCCTCCTGCTAATTCTTCCCACCTGTCCTCGTCAGCAATCCACCCCCAGCCCTGGTGCCCTTGGTCCCGCTCGCACCATCGCCGTGCCGGCCGCGCACGGCTAGCACCCCACCCACTGCCCCTTTCCCCCTCCCTCCCCTCCCGTCCCCGCCCTACCCCGTCCGCCCCCGCCAGGCCAAGCGGCGGCAGCTCATGGCCATGCGCCGGGGCCAGGGCGACATCCAGCTCAATCTGCAGTACGTGGACTTCTACCTCAAACAGAAGCAGTTTGAGCGGCCAGGGTGAGGCACGCCGGCCGCTGACAGCCCGCCGCCGGGCCACAAGCAACACGGGAAAGCGGGCGGCGCGGGAGGGCGTGCAGAAGCCAGCGGCCGCAGCTGGCGTGTGTCGCAGTGCCCTGGCCGGCAGCGTGTCACGGCTCACCTGCTGGGTCGTGCAAGCGCAGGGAGGGGGCATCGGCGCGTAGGCGGGCCCAGGGCTTCCGGCGTCTTTTTGGCACAGCTGCCACTGGCCGCCGCTACCCCTGACCCTAGACTTGGGCCCCATCCCAAACGCGGAGCGCAGGGGCTCCCGCAACAACCTGGAGGGCTCCCTGGCGCGCAGCGTGGTGCCGGACCTGAACTCCCCCGTGGAGCCGTCCAGCCCCAGAGTGTGGGTGGCGGCGGACGTCGGCGGCCGGGGGGCTGGGGACGGCTCGTTTGGGGGCCAGGGGCCAAAGGCCGCGGCCGGGGCCTATGGCGCCGGGCTGGGGGCTGGGGACCGCAGCGGAGGCCGCGCCGGGCTGGCGGCTGGGGCCTGCTTCCTCAAGGGCCGGCGTGGCAGCCCCGGCGGGGCTCTATGGCTGGATGTGCTCTGTGTGTGTGTGTGTGAGGAGGTAGTGCGCGTCCTGGCCCTTTCCTGCCACAGGGATGCGGGCCGCAGGAGCAGCGTGGAGCGGGTCCGCGGCAGCCCGGCGAGCTCCTTCACAACTCAGGGTGGGTGGGGCCCGTGCCACAGCAGTGCAGCGGAGGCGCGAGGCTGCGCTTGCCGTGGCGGGACCCGGTCCGTGCCGCGGAAACGGCACCTAGGCCGACGCGCGCATGCCCATCCCCACGACCCGTTGCGCTAGGTTCCGCCCAAGGCGCCGAGGCTGGCGCAGCGGGCGGCGGCGGCAATGGAGCGGCGCCAGTCGCCAGTGGCGGCGGCAGCACCGCCAACCGCTGGCGGCAGACGGTGGCGCACGCCAAGAAGACAGCCTTCCTGGCCGTCGGCACGCTGCAGATGCTGCAAAACGTGAGTGCTACAGCGCAGCCCCACGGGTGCTGCGGCAGCTGGCGCCGCCAGCCTCCGGCTCGCGAGCCCCTTGGCCCCGGCGCTGACCCGGCGGCCCCGGTGGGCTCCCGCCCGCACCGCTGCGCCGCCGCGCCACCGCGCAGGGCAAGAAGCAGCGCGGCCCGGCCCGCATCGACAACTTTGCGCTCTTTGCGGAGCAGCACCTTGGCGACGGCATGCACAAGTTCGCGGACGAGACGGCGCGGCTGGCGGCTGCGCGCGAGAAGCTGCCCGGGCTCAAGGTGGGTCCGGCCCCGGCCGTTGGGCGCTTGGGCCCAGGCCCGGGCTTTGTGGGGGTGGCTGGCGCGCTTGTGGTTCCCAAACCATAGGGTTAGGTATCTTCTAGGATACCTGATAACAGTTTCTTCAGCGGTGTGACAACCCTTTGCGTGCCCGCCGGTGGGGGCGGCTGACGTGCTTGCGGGGCGCTGGGACCACGTACTGCCGCTGCTGGGGCCGTCCACATGCCCAACCCTGCTGGGGCCCCTGGGGCCTTGCTAGCCCCCCGCTCGGGCCCGCCCTGGCACCGGACCACCCACGCCGCACACTCGCTGGACGTGGCCGGCGCCGGGTGCCCCTCTCCCATCCCTTCCCATCGGCCGCCTGCGCTTGTGTGCGCCCCGCCTGTCATTCTGGCTCGGTATGTGGCTAACCAATTCGTTACTCCTTCGGTACACCCCCTGACTCGTCCACGCTCGGCGCCGTGGCGCAGGCGGAGCTGGAGGAGCTGCGGGAGGCCATGCGGCAGCTGGCGGCCGACCACGCCGCGGCCGAGGCGGCGGGCGGCGACGAGGAGGATGACGAAGAGGGCGGCCCGGGCGAGGAGCTGGCGGCCATTGCCGAGTACGACGGCATGGGCGCCGACGAGGCGGCCGCGCTGGCCAACGCCGCCGTGGGCGCCATGCGCCACCCTCGCAGCTCAGCGACGGGGCAGGCCGAGCCCCGGCGGCCCACGTGGCACCTGGCGGTCAAGAGCGACGGCTTTGGCGCGCCGCCGCCGCTGTCGGCGCTGCCCAAGGCGCGGCCCTACAAGCGGCCCGGTGGTGAGGCGGGCGCTGCGGCGGGGCCAGGAGGTGTTGGGTGATGCGCTGGACGCGGCACGCTGCTGAGCGGGTCCATGCAAGCGGGCAGGACTCCAGTGCAGCTGTCACCCACGCTTGCGCCCCCTGCCTGGCCCTTGCCGGCAGACTCCGGCTCCAACTCCGGCGCCGCCGCCTCGCTGGGCCCGGCCGCGGCCGCCGCCAACGGCGCCGCCGCGCCACCCTCCATCCTGGCCTCCCCCAACCTGGCGCCCACGGCCTTGTCCGCCGCCGCGGCCGCCTTTGCGCCCGGCCGCCGGCGCGTGAGCACCGGCAGCAGCAACCTGGTAACGCAGTCGCTCAACGGCCCCGTGGCCTCGCTGCTCGCAAACATGCCCGGCTCCGGCCCAGGCCAAGCCGCCAGTCCAGTGCCCGGCCAAGGCCCCGCGCCGCTAGCCCCCATCGGCGTCGGCCCGCCCGTGCTGGGCTCTCCTGTGCCCGGCGGCCTGGGCCTATCCGGGCCGGGCCTGGGCCGCGGCTCCGCCGCTCGCGCCTCCTGGTCGGGCGCCACCCAGGAGGGCGGCATGTTGCTGGGCGCAGGGGACGGCAGCCGGGCCTCCACCTCGGGAGCGCCGGCCTCGCAGGGCTCCCCCCTGCGGCCCTCGCGCCCGGGGGGCCCCGGCACGACGCGGCTAAGCGGCGCGGTGACGGCGGTCATGGTGGCGACACCGCGCAGCCGCAGCGAACCCACCAACCCCTCCACCAGCGCCGCCGCGGCGGCGGCGCTGGGCGGCGGGCGGCCGGGCTCGGCGAGCCGCCGTGCGGCGCTGATGCAGCCGCGGCCGCCGTCGGGCAGCTCGCCGCACCCTGGCGTCAACGGGCGGCTGGGCGTGCGGCTGCCGACCGGGTGAGCAGTGGCTGCGTGCAGCGGCCCGAGGGGAGGGCGGGCGGCTTGTTTGCCGTGCCCTGCCGCCATCAGAGCCGCACCGCGTGTGCCCCCTCCACAGGGACGGCGGTGGCGGCGAGGCCTCGCCACGCACGCTCGCGAACGCGGCGGGCGGCGAGTACAAGATCGGCACCATGGCGCAGCGGCTGGCGCAATGCAAGGTGGGCGTGGCCGGCGTGGCTGCCAGCGTGCCCTTCGGCGGCTGCCGTGGTGGCTGCAACGGTGGCTGCTGCCAGGCGTGTGTGTGCGTGTGCCGCACGGTGCGCTTGCTGGGCTTGTGGCTTGGGCAACGTGCCGAGCCGCTGTGCTGCCCCGCCCTTTCCCGGCCCCCGTGCTCCTATGCCGGCAGGCGCCCGCGGCGCGCAAGGCCACCGCCAAGGCGCAGATGCGGCTGATCCGGGAGGCCGAGGCCGCCAACGTGCTGCGGCAGAAAGAGCTTGTGGCGGCCATCGAGGAGACGGCGGCGGCCATGGCCTCGGCGGGCGGCCTGCTGGCCATGTACTGCAACAGGCATGTGTCCGGACCGCCCGGACCGGCGTTCCGTGCCGCGGGGCGCCGTACGGAGCTTGGTTGCAGCAGGCACGGCGACCGCTGGGCCCCGCCCTGACCCGCTGCTGCACCCATGGACCGCAGGGCCAACGGCAAGTGGGTGGAGGGCCAGGGCTGGGCGCTGCCCCACGTGCACGAGATGGCGCAGCCCGCCGCCAAGCGCCAGGCGGACCGCTACCGGGAGCTGGTGCTCAAGGACCTGCGGGAGGGCCGCATAGGCGTGCAGGTGGGCAGGGCGGGAGGGCGGGCGGTGAGGTGGGCGGAGGCGGAGGAGCAGGAGGCGTGTGGGGCTTACGTGCGCGGGCGGGAGCGGGCAGCCGACGGGAGGAGGGGGGTGGGAGGGT
>BDDC01002449.1:0-12933 GCA_001662425.1 Chlamydomonas sphaeroides | reverse complement strand
GAGTCTTTGCTCCGGGGTTGGCCCGCGCCGCGACCGGACTACGGGGGTCAACCCCCCTCCCAGGGGGGGTTACCCCCAATCGGCTGACATAGGGCACACGCAGGCTCCCCCGCACGGCTACGCGCCGCCGGTCACCGTACTACACACAGCACACCCGAGCCTTATCCTTCAATCCCCGTTCAGTGGCACCTTCTACCTATTCTACCTCCTCCCCACACGCGCACGCCGCACCCCCGCACATGTCTCTCCGCCGTTCGCTCGTCCCCCCTGCCCAATTTCTGCGCTCACGACTCGTCGCCAGCCCTGGGCATCGTACGTGCGCCGAAACCACCCATCCGGTGGTAGGCCGGATAGTTCACGCTACCTTGCGTGCCTCTGTTTTATCTGCTGCGCCGGCCGCTGGCTTGCTCGCTCCATCCACCCAGCAGCACAGCGTCTGCGCAGCCAGGACCGATAGATCCAGCCGCCCGCATCCATTTTACCTAATCGCCGCCTGATACCAAGCAACGAACGCACGCACTAGGCACACGGCAAAATTGCATCTATCCCCCCTGCTACCGCTTGTACCGCCAAGCAAGCAAGCAGGCCATGCGTGTACATACACACAGTGACCCCTCCTGCCCCTCCTGATATAGCCCACGCACGGAGGGCCCATACATGTATGGAGTGCAGCTGATCGCCAAGTCGTAGAGTACAAACAATCAGCAGATGACACTCGACTAGCTAGCATAGCCGCCCGTGCGCCGCACTTTGAAGCACGCCTTGTGGCCCGCGTTGGGGCTGGTGCTGCCGTGGTCTCCCCTCATGTACGTGCCCTTGAGCTGGCAAACGCCGCCGTCGCCCGCCCGCCACACAAACACTTCACACTCGGGCCGCGCCTGGCACGACTCAGCGCAGTGCGCCCCGCCATCCAGCAGGCCAAGCACCTGCTCCGCCAGTAGGCTGCCGTTGGCGTCCCATCCGTCGACGCAGTGGTAGTTTCCTGTATGTTGGTTGGGGTGTGGGAGGCCTTGTACCAATAGAAAGAGGATTGCCCGAAAGCGGAGCTGCCGGCGCACTCCAGCACACGTACCGTAAGCGTTGGGCCTCCGCAAGCAGGTCACGCTCTGGCTGCGGGCCTCGTCGACACTCGGGCCCCTCAGCATGTTTGTGAAGAGGTAGCAGTCCGCCCGGCCCTGGTCCCCTGTGTGGGCACGCCGCCGTCACGCATCATCACGCGCACGTACGCACCCGCAATCTACCGGTACGCATGTGTCGAGTGCAGCAACTGGGCCACACCACCCCGCCCCGCCCATGAGCATTATACCGTAGGCGCTTGCTTGCACGCCCGCGCTATCGGCTGCAGATACGGGGGGCTCACATGACTCCTTGTACAGCATGGAGAACGTGCAGGCCTCGACCTGGCCGCACGCCTCCTGGCATGTGTCCGTTGTCGTCGTCGCGTACGGCCCGGTGAAGCCTGCGAACCTGAAGCCCGAAATCCACCATCCGTGGTGGCAGTGATAGGGCTCTTGCGGCTCATCTGCGTGCACCCGGGCGCCAGCAGGTAGGCGGCAGCCAGGGACTCCTTAGCAGCAGCAGCAACAGCCGCACGCGCGTGGCCTGCTGCAAGCAAGTAGTGAGCGAGACAGCAGCGACGCATGACTACTTGACTGAGGCCCTGGGAAAGACCAGGTGCAGTAAAGGGCATACATAGCTCTGCAAGTCCTTACTTTCAGGCCTCTGCAAGGATGCAGCCAGCCAGCAGCACGCTCGCGCTGCGGCTAGCTGCAGCCAGCCAGTTGGCCCTTCTCGCTCTACGTGCGTCTTCCGCCGCCGCAGTTCCCACGCACCTTCCGCGAGGCTGTCCTCGCCGCAGTGCAGCAGCGAGGTGCCGCCCGTGTGGCGTGGCGGCTGCTGCAGCAGCGCCACGCTGCAGACCGCGCGTGGCTGCGAGCCGGCCGGCAGCAGCGCGCTGTAGTGCTGCTGCCCCGAGGCCAGGCTGTTGTTGTACGAGTAGAAGGACGCCTGCAGGTCGGATGCGTAGGATGCGGCAGCAGGCGATGGGGTGCTGCCGCTGTCTTCGTACGGCGGCGCCAGCAGCTGCGGCGGCAGCACGGCATAGTCCAGCCACCAGCCCACGTCGCTGCTGCTTTTTGCGCCATCCGTCCGGAAGTACACGACGAAGCTGCCGTGCAGGGTGAGCACAGGTGGCTCGTCCCGGCTCTGGCTTAGGTTGCCTGAAAAGGAAGCCAGCGGGCTGGCGGCGTTGGCCAGGGCGTGCAGCGCCGAAGGCCCGTCGCGTGGCAGGGTGGCCCAGGGGTCGCTGGAGCCGTCGTCAGGGGAGGCCCTCAGCACGGGGGCTCCCGTGGTGCCTCCTTCGGCGGGCTTCCGGCAGGGCGCCCAGCAAGGGTCGTCCGCGTCGCGGCCGATGACGGTGGGGGAGGGCGCTCGGGGGTAAGGGCCCGAGGGCAGCACGGCCCCGACACGCACGCTGCGTTGGCCCGCGACAAAGTTGAGGGCCACACCTGTACACGGGCCGGCAGGCAGGGCCACAGGGCCAGGTAGGAAAGAGCACAGGGGCAGCAGCGAGCGAGGGGACATACGGTCTTGAGGGAAGTAGGTGGCTGGGGGTACTATGCAGCAAGCGCGCGCGCGACGCAGCCAGCGCTAGCTACTTGCTTGCACGCACGCACCCTGCTGGGCCAGGTCTTGCTCTGCTGCTGCTGTGGAGCCCTCAAACGCGAGCAGCAGGTGCTCGCCATCGGCGGACAGGGAGCAGGAGCTGAACGCGCGCGGCGGGGAGAGCGGGCCGCCGTCGGCCTTGGTGAGCTCGAAAGCCGCGGGGCAGGACGGCAGGTGGACCGTCGCTGGGGTGGACAGGAAGACGCTCAGCCGAAGCCCTGCTGCGGCGGCGCCCTCTACGCCATCAGAGCCGCTGCTCGTCAGCGTGGCGGCCAGGATGGTGGGGCCCCCAGCGCCGCCCTCCGCCAGCGGCTGATGCAGGACCGCGGAGCATTTGCACGTAGGCGGCGGCTGCCACCAGTACATGGCCCGCTGATCGTACTGTGGGCCTGGGTAGAAGCGCAGCCCCGAGCCTGCTGCTGGGTCAGCTGCTGAGCTGCGCACGACAAAGTTCTCCAAGGTGATCGGGTAGTCGACCTCGGGCAGGCTGTAGCTGGGCAGTGGGCTGTCGCCGGTGCTCGCGCCGCCCGCCTCGTGCTCGGCGGCAGCAGGCGGCGCCAACGGCCAGAACTCGAGGCGGTCGAAGAACGGCTCTGTGCGCAGATACCTGGGGGCGGGGAAGCAAGGAGGGGCGAGGGCGACCGCATGCGTCGGGGATTGCGTACGTGTCAGGGAGTGGCTGGGTGGGGGATGTATGTGGGTGGTACGTGCGTGCATAGCGTGCGTTGCGGAAGCAAGCAAGGCCTCATGCTAGCTGGCGACTAGCATTCTGTGCGCAACCATGGGGGACGGAGGAGGCTCGCAGATAGAATAGAATAAATTTTTGGTGGCTTGCGCAGTCTTGCCATTGCTCGATCGCTGCCCAAGCAAGCAATGTGTGATGCCGCCGCCTTGCCCCCTCTTGCCCTCTCTTCCCCAAATAAGCGAACCGACGAAGACGGCGGCGCACCTGATCCTGATGGTGGTGACGGCTCCCGGCGGGGTGAGGAACAGCCAGGCACACTGCGACCCCGGCGCATAGCTCCCCAGCCAGGAGGCCGGGTCCTGGCTGGCCCCCTCGGGCAGCGGCGGCAGGCTGGGCGGCTGGAAGGCGCCATCGTCGAACATGCCGGCGGACGCCCGCAGCTCGGCATCGTGGGAGGTGAGGCGGCCGTGGGCTGTAAAGTAGTGGGAGTTGTGCATCAGGAGCGCCCGGCTGCAGCGCTGTGGGGCGGAGGCGGCTGCTGGCGGCGGTAGCGGCGGTGTGGTCGGCGGGGCACGTGGGGATGCGGAGACGGGGGCCCGCGGTACGGCGGGCGCGGGGGGCGGCAGGTGGTCCTGCCAGATGCCGCAGCTGTAGCTGATTGTGACCCACCTGCGGAGCAGGGCGGGGCGGGGCGCGGATGGACTCGTGGGAGGCGTGCGGTAACTAGAAATGAAACTCGGCTTGGCTGCTTGGCTCGCACGGGCGAAGCAGGTTGCTTGTCTTGCATGCGCGAGCGAGTTGTGCATGCGTGCGTGGCTCACTTGAAGGTGCCGACGCACGGGTCGATGACATAGACAAGCTCAGCAGGGGGCGAGCAGCGCTGCTGCCCCAGGCAGAGCGGCGCCCATGTAGCCGTGGCGCCGCGAACGTCGGGGAAAATGCAGTGGTCGTGCCACATGTGCGGCGTCCACCAGTGGGGGCAGGTGGTGGTGTCGGTGCGGCCAAAGAAGGCGCTGAGGATGGCGGTAAGGACCTGTTGCATGAGCAATAGCAAGGCACACGTGCTTGCACGTGAACGGTAGGTGTTCTGTGTGCGCTTGGGGCAGCACCGGCCGGCATACATGTATGTGGTGCATGCGCGGACGGCCGCCACCGGGCCGTGGCATCCGTGGCCGAGGACGGAGCTGAACTGTACACAGTTAGTTGCAACCCACGCACCTGACCCTCCGGACAAGACAGCAAGATGGGAAAGTGCCCATCGCACACGTAGCCGACTGCACGTGCGTTTGGCAGGAAATGCAGTACGCCGCATAACAACGGCGGCGGTCTCCTTCAGCTACTTCAGCATCATACAGGAGATCTTTGGCAGTGAGCGAGAGCTGTGCGTGCACATGTACGTACAGCAATCAGCGTGCCCTTGCAATTCTGCTTGCTTGCTGCTGCATGACGGACCGCTCCATGCACGTAAGCACGCATGCTCATCACCGCAGGGGCTCACCGCAGTGCCGCGCCTGCTGCTTCTTTACAAACAGGCCCTGGCAGCGCCCACCAAGGGCGGGCTCATCGTAGGCGCAGCTGACGCCACTCTTGAGAACCCCTGCGCGGCGGGTGCGTGTGGGCAGCCGGATTGACATACAACAGCAGCAGGGGTCAGAGTGTGCAGGGTGCGACACACATACACAGAGTGCCCGTAGCTAGATGTGGCTAGGTAATGCTGCTGCATACGTACCGCGGTTCAATCAACGATGGAGCCCCGCGCGGCCCTACCGTCTGTGTTAAAGCCCTGGCAGTCGCAGTGCGAGTCGCAAGCGGACGCCAGGTCTGACAGGCTCCAGCCGGTCAGCTGGCCCCCGCGGGTGGCGGCCGAGTCCTTGCCGGGCAGCAGCGCATACCCCTCGGGCACCTCACAGTCGTCGGGTGGCGGAGACGACGGGGCTGCGGGGCGGCAAATAAAGCAACACCGGCAGTCGGTGGGCAGAGCACGCAAGGATCTATCTGCTGGCAATCTATTTATGGCACTTATAAGCTACTTGCCTGAGGGCAGGTGGACTCAGCAGGCCCACGAACCGCCTCACCTAACAGCGGCTGGTGCTTGACAAACACGCCCTCGCACGGGGCGCTGACGCGGGTTGGAGCGATGAGCAGGCCAGCAACCGAGCGCTTGAGCCGGCCGCCGATGTCAAAGCCTGCACGTACGGGAGGCAGCAGCAGGGTCGAACATGTGGGGGCAGGCAATGGCTGTAAATGCATCGGCGTGCACGCACGTGCGTCTGTGTGAATGCCATAACGTATGTCCGCTGGTTTCAACAATGTCAGCCCTTACTGTACTTATGCGTGGGCCCTCCAGCCAGCCACGCAGCTGACGTAACGCCCCCTTGGACGATCTCTGCTGCGGGCTGATGAGCCGTGAGATAAAGACATGGCTAGCTGAAGTCCGCTTACCCACACAGTCGCAGCGCGCGTCGCATGCGGCCGCGATGGCGCCCAGGTCGTTGGGGCTGACCGTGGGGGCGTCCTCGATGTCGAGCGGTGCGGCGACGCCGGGGTGGAAGGTGTAGCCGGCAGGGGTAGAGTCGCAGGGGGGCACGGCCGGTGTCTCTGCCGGGCAGGGCCCGACACGCAAGGACGGAGCTTCATCAGGCGGCAGGTGGGCGGCCGTCGCACTCGCAGGTAGGCCCCGCAGGCAAGGGCGCGTGCCTAGCGTGCCAGTTGTCAGCAGCGAGCAGGGCTCGTAATGCACGCACGCTACCGCTGCATGCACGGCGGGGTGCGTGACATGCATACATACACGTACGGCAGCACGGAACAGCACACAGCAGCACACGGGGCGCACATACTAGCGACCGCACGCAGGGGCACTTCATGACTACTGAAGCGCAGACAGACTCGCTGGGTCAACGCACAGACCTAACATACAGACCCGCCAGCAGGTAGCTAGGCAGGCTGCGGGCCGCGTGTCGGGGTCGGTCGAGCATGCCTCATCAAGCCCGCCCCCCAGGTGCTGAGGCTCCAGAGCATTGAGTTCGCCGGTCGGACAATAGTAATAGCTAATGTCCCCAGCGAGGAGCACCAACTGGGGATGGCTCGGCAGCAGCGGGATCGTTATGCTTACCTCCTTAAACCACGCACGGCGGGGCAAGACCGCTGTACCTCTATTTCTAGTTTTATATTGAAGTATGCGTTGTCTTCAATCAGCATATGAATGCCTCAATAAGCAAGTAAGCCCT
Source organism: Chlamydomonas sphaeroides (assembly GCA_001662425.1). Taxonomy (NCBI): domain Eukaryota; kingdom Viridiplantae; phylum Chlorophyta; class Chlorophyceae; order Chlamydomonadales; family Chlamydomonadaceae; genus Chlamydomonas; species Chlamydomonas sphaeroides. The sequence continues at coordinate 6,357 of BDDC01002449.1, read as the reverse complement.
ACCTCATCCCAGCAGCAGCACGCGCGCGTGCTGAGGCTCCAGCACCTTGGCTCTCAGGGATGCGTTCGCTCGCATGGACATTGATAGAAACTTGCTAATGTCGCACCTTGCGCGCTGGCTTGAGGCGCGAGAGCCAACAAATTTGCCAGCAGCAGCGCCGACCACACCAACCTTCCAGCCTCATGCACTGTGATCATCGCGCCTAGATGAAGCATGGCTGATCGATAGGTGCCAGGCGAGTGCTTGAGGCAAGAGTCCAGTGTGCCTCGGCCAGGCAGAGGCCGTTATTATATATTAGGGCTCCCGCAGTGATAGGCAGGTAGTAATAAGCGGCGGTATGCAGCAAGCGCTGGCTTGCTGATGGATGTTGTGGACCCGGTCTTGAGCCACACCGTCGTGTCGTACGGTCGGTACAGCATGCACGGCATGTGCCGTACATACCGCGGAGGCGGGTGCTCGAGGGCGGGACCGGGCGGCGTGCTTGGATACGGTTGATTCCATGCCCCAGGGCCGCTGCTGGCTGGGCCTTCATTGGCTGGACCGGGCGGCTATGTCGGCGGGTTGCATGGAAGTGCGCGCGCAGACCCCCGCCACAGCTTTGCAGTGTCAGCGTGCGTGCACGTCTCTGGCAATCGACGTACGTGAGCGCCGGCCGTATGCGCCCCTCCGACGCGACATCCCACTGAACGAAGATCACCAAAGCTCTCTTGCCCACATGACTCGCTCGCTACCTTGTTCGCCTCTGTCTCATCTGCCTACCATACGCCACATATTAGGCACGCATCGGCGTGGCTGGCCGCGGGGCACCGACCCGCGTGCCGCACCGGCCGCTCGCTCGCTCCATGCATCCAGCAGCACGGCGTTCCTCGACCTACACGTGGCCCGGGGCTACCTGCCATGCTTCCTGAGTACCGCTGACTCGGCTCACAACAAGTAAGATGAACCCCGCAATCGATCCCTTCGCAGCGCCCCAGGGCCGGCTGCATCGCCCGCCGCCATGCCGCAGCCATGCATGCATGCCTCAGCAGCAGTCAGTCAGTCGTGGCAATAATGCGCCGCATAGCACGCAGCAATCAGTCGTTGCTCGCCAGCCTCGCGATGGCCTGCAGGTCCTCGTGCTGCAGCACCGCCAGCGCCCGCCGCACCACCTCGGCGATGCCCTCCGTGTCGCCGCGCGCCGCAGCCTGCGTGCGGCCGCCAGCCGCCGCGGCCGAAGGCTCGGCCGCCGCAGCGCCGGGGCCGCCAGCGGAGGCTGCCAGCGGCGCGCTGCTGCTCGATGCCGCCGCGCCGCTGCCGCCCGCGTGGCTGCGGCTCGCGGATGAGCCGTCGGGCGTCAGCGCCTGCGGCACCCAAGGCAGCGCGAGGTTGGCGTAAGGGGAGCCGCACGAAATCGTACGGCAGGCAGGCATGGTTGGTCATGCAAAACCCCTGAGCAGAATGGCTACCGGCGAGTCATGTGTGGCGCCACACCCCGGGCGCGACACCCCGGGCATGGCGCCTCCGCGCCCTCTCCCTGGGGGGCACACGGCGACGGACGGCTGCTGCCCCCTCGCCGCCCGCGGTGCGCACTGGGCGGGCGCCGCGGCCTGCCTCACCTTGCCCGCCAGCGCGGCGCAAGCGTGGCAGGGGCAGCCGTTGGAGGGGCCGCAGCGGCCGTCGCAGTGGCCGCACCTGGCGGGGGAATTGGGTTGCGTGGGAGCCAGGGGCAAGGGGCCCATGAGCGCGCTAGGCCAGGCCCACTGGTCCGGGTACGGTGCAGGTGCCGCGGGCGCGAGCCCCCCTGCCTGGCTCCTTGGCTGCGGCCGGTTTGCAGGGGCGTGGGGGTGGTAGCGGCGCCCGGCGGTGCAGCGGCAGCGCGGCGCCTCGTGCGTGCCACAGGGCGGCAGCCCAATCGACGCGCTGTCCCCATGACGCCCGCCTTCACGCCACCCCGTCCCCTCGCTGCCCACCCGCACTGGTGCATCATGGCCCCGCAGTAGTACAGCCGGCAGGGCGGCAGGCTCGTGTCGCCGCCCATGGCCGGGTCCGTGTGCGAGGAGCTGCCCAGGAACGCGGCGCGGCCGTCTGGGGGCGGGACGCGGGTGCAGGCGGGCGGGTAAGGAGCCCCGCATGTCGTGGGCGCGAGTACGAGAGCGGCGCCTGGGCGTTGCAAGTTGCCATCGCGACCGCGGGCCCTCGGGCGCTTGGCCGCAGCAAGGACCCTGGTCACAGCGGCGCGCCGCCATTAGCGGCACAGGCCCCTGCAACCCCCCTCGCCCTTAGGCTAACCCCCGACGGCCCCCCACCGGCCCTGCGCACCCCGGTAGAGCACCCTGCGTCCCGCCGTGCAGCACGGCACGAACCCTGGAGCCCCTCGTTTCCCCACGTCCCCCGACACCTCCAACCTGGCACCCACCCCGGTTGAGCACCATGCGGCCGCAGCGCTGCGCAGCCAGGTGGCCCGGCAGCGGCCGCAGCGCGGCCCTGTCGTACCACCACTCGGCCGAGGTGCGCAGGTGGTAGACCTGGGGGGCCGCGAGGGCGGGAGGCGGGAGGCGGGAGGCGGGAGGGCGCGAGTCGCGAGAGGCGAGACGTGGGAGGGCGCGAGTCGCGGGAGGCGGGAGGCGGGTGGCGGGAGGCGGGAGGGCGCGGGCGCGCGTGCCACACGGGTAATTAGATCTGAGGCCGCCGGCCCGCGCTGCGGCGTGGCAAGGGCCCCTGCATGGCGAGCTGCTCCTCGCGACAAGCGCCAGCTCCCCGCTGCCCTGTGCCTCTACACACACGTCGTCGCTGTTGCGAGCACGCACGGGCCACAGACCAAGCCGACTACAACACCGAGTGCGCCATGGCTTGGCACGACGGCGGGGGCTCACCTTGTAGCGGTTGCTTGCGCCCACGGCGCACACAATGCCCACCTTGCCCTCGCGCAGCGGGCCGTCGCGGGCGTCGCTGCGGGCCGGGCAGGAGGGGCCAGCGGCATGGTGTGCTCGGTTTAGGTGAGGGTGGGGCGAGGGGCACGGCCAGGGGCTGGCAGTGTGAGGCGCGCCGCAGCACATGCGGCGGTGCGCTGCCGTACCGCTGCCACGTCGCACGGATACCGACACTGCCGTACCGCTGCCATGTCGCACGGATGCCGACACTGCCGTACCCCACCTGTGCTGCGCGTAGTCGTGCGACAGCATGACGGGCGTGCCCGGCAGCATGCGGCCCACGGCGCCGGTGGCGTCGTACGAGGCCACCTGCGGCGCGTGGCGTACGACGGTACGACACCGTACGACAAGCGGGGGTAGGTAGCGGCGACGGACGAGCTGTTCGGGCGGCGCCCCAAAGCCCGCTGCGCCAGCCCACCGCCCCAGCTGCGGCTCCCCCACCCACACAACCGCACGTGGCCACCGCCACGCGCTCACGCCGCCTCTATGGCTGTGGTGCGTCCCACGACCTGCGCTGACTGATGACCATGCAGGCAGCAGCGCGCAGCCACTCACCTGCAGGTCGCACCAGCCCGAGCCGGGCCGCCCAACGCGGTACTGGTTGCAGTTGCCGTCCGGCCACCGGACCTGCGGCGGCGGGCGCCATACGAGGGGCTGGGCATGTCCAGTCCAGTCCAGTCCATCGGCAGCGGCCGGCGGCAGAGCGTGTGTTTGGGACGCGGCGCCGCCGCCTGACACGCAGCACCGCAGCCCCGCAGCTGCGCCGACGCATGCGAGCGCCCAGCCGTGATTCCCGCCCGGCCCCAAGCCCCGCCATGCCGCCCACCTGCCACCACAACGGTAACCCGCCTCCCAATCTCCCCCGGGCCCCGGCCGCCTGCACCACGCGTGATCGCCCTCGCCTCCCCCTCCGCTGCCCACCTGCCACCACACGCCGAGGTCGCAGCAGGTGGTGGGCCGAACCATGACCCCCACGCCGCCCTCGCCGTCCTGCACGTCCCACTTCCAGTCCCGGCCGCGCACAACGCGCAGGCCGCCCTGCCGCACAGGGACACACGGCAGCCGGCGCGCGCACGGCGGCGGCGACGGCAACGACAGCGTCAATGAGGTGGCACGGAGCGCTGGCGGCGGCGGCAGCGTGCAACGGCGGCAGCGGGGGGTCAGGGACACCAGCGTCGCGAGCGCTGTGATCGAGCGTGGTCAGCATCGCTCGTGCGGCGGCTGGCTGGGTCACCGTCACTGCTGCTCCAGCTGCTGGCGCGGCCGCGTGGGAAAATGCTGCCTGGTGTGCTGGGCAGTGGTGGCCGTGGCGCTGCCTGTTCCTGGCGCCTGTGCCTGATCACGGCGCCGCGGAGGGCCGCAGCCGCCGCAGCCGCTCGGGCCTTGTGTGCTGTTTCCGTTCACTACTCCCTCTCTGCACATGCCCCTCGCGCGGCTCACCCACCTGGGCGGTGAACACGGTGACGGGCTCGCCAGCCCGCGGCGTGTACACCAGGTCGTACCCGGCCGAGGGCGAGCCGCGGTAGCGCGCCAGCTTGTGGTTTGGCCACAGCGCGCCCACGAACCCTGGCAGCGGCGGGGGCGGAGGGGGTGAGGCAGGGTGAGGCGCCGGGCTGCAGGGCACCGGTAGACGCGCCTTGCACCGCCATCATACAGCCTGCTCTTCGCAGACGGCATGCCAGCCTGTCAGCGCGGGCGGGGAGCGGCTAGCTCATACGCCCGGGGTCGCGCTAGCAGCAGCGGAGAGGCATCGCCCCTACCCATGCGGTCGTCCGGCTGCACGCTGCCGATGCTGCTGGGGCCTCCGTCCTGGTCGCCCCAGGTCCAGTGCAGCCCCCGCATCACGGCGCTTCCCGACACCAGCCCCGGCCCGTCCAGCACCGGGGAGCCGCTGGAGCCGTGCACCTGCGGGGTGAGGAGGAGGGCCGGAGCGGGGGCGGACAGCGCGGGACGGGTCGTGGCCCGTGGTGGAGCTGCACGAGGCGCATTATGCGGAGGCGGCGGCGGCCATTCGATGGAGCCGTGCGGCATGAACAAGGTGGAGGGCGGGACAGGGGGGCACGACGTAGGGCCGTGACGCAGGCAGGGTGTTGTCACAAGGGGCGCGCGTGTGGCGCCAACCCCCCCCCCCTTGCATGGGCAGCTGCTGGGCACAGCGCATGACTGCAAGCCGCGGAGGGCGGTGGCCCACCCGGGTACGGCAGCCATCCGTGCACGAGCCGCCCGTACCTGCAGGTGCTGCAGCTCGTACTTTTCGTCCTTGCCCGTGTAGTACGTGCCCTCGCCGCCTCCCGACCAGAACACCCGCCAAACGGTGCCGCCCTGCCGCGCCTCCGCAAGCATGCCCACCTGGGGTCGGGCACGGGCAGGGGCAGGGGTGGGCAACACGGCGGTCACTACCAACCAAAAAACGCATCGATGGCTTCGTCGCCAGCTGCGGCCCCGGCGCGGGCGCAGGGCAAGCGCCGGGCGTCCTTGGCCCAACGCCCGCGGCCATCGCCCGCTGGCGGCACCGCGGGGCGGAAGGGGGCAGCTGGGCTCTCTCCAAGCCCAGCCGCTCGTCTGAGCCCGCAAGGACCAGACAGCAGCTCACCTTCACCTCTCCTTGGAGCGAGCCACCTTCCACGTCCCCTGCCCCGCGTGGTACCACACCCTCTCCCCGCCGGCCATCCAGCCGCGCCCGCCCCCCCCCAGCATCAGCAGCAGCCCTCCACATACCCAGCCGCACGCACCGCATCACTCACGACGCCCGCCCGCCCCCACGCACGCACCTCGTCGTCCCGGCCGCGCCGCAGCCCGCCCTGCCAGCGCCTCGCCTCCCACGAACCCTGGCCCCCCTTTCCCCCTGTTCCCCCGCTCCTCGTACGCACGCACCTCGTCGCCCAGGCCGTGGCGGTCCGAGTCGCACAGCCAGTCGTAACCCCGCCGTACCAGCATGCCCACGCCCGCGTTGTGCTGGCACACCGGCGCCCCCAGGCCGGCTGTGCAGCGCCCCGCGCCGGCGCCGCTGCCGGCGGAGGCGGAGGGCGAGGCGGCGGCGGAGGCGGAGGGCGGCCGCGGCAGCTGCAGCCGCAGCTGCGGCGGCACGGCGTCGGCCGGCAACCCCACGAGCGCCTCCCTGCCATACCACCAGGTCTGGTACGGCTCCTGCAGCGACCGCACCTGTGTACGGGCACGTGGGGGTACGGGCAGGCACGGGCAGGGACACGCGGCATGGGGATGGACTGGGCCCCAGGAGTGGCGCCCGATCGCCCAAACGTTTGATGCCCCGAAGGACCGGGGGGGGGGAGCGGGAGGGCGCCGGGCAGGGTCCGAGGGCTCCAGGTCCTAACTCCGCCAGTGGTCCCTTGGGCCCCTTGCCGCCGCCTGTGCCGGAAGCCGCATACCACCCCACCCCACCCCACCCCACCCCACCCCACCCCACCCCACCCCACCCCACCCCACCCCA
>BDDC01002446.1:1176-12978 GCA_001662425.1 Chlamydomonas sphaeroides | reverse complement strand
ATCTGCCGATGGCCCCCCTGGCTGTGAAACGGCGACCTCCGCTTTGCGGTGTAACAGTAACAGTAGCAAGCGCCTTGTCCCGCTTGCCGGGCAGGCACCTGCTGTAGCACGCCATGACACCTACACAGCGGCGCGCCTCTACACCGATGCCAGAAGGTTATGCAGGCAGGCCCGGCCGATGGCTTCATCGGTCAAGGGCGGGGCAAGATAGCATTCCTGCGGCCGTGCGCCCTCATGCTTGTGTGGTTGCGGGACTGCCGGGGCCTGCAGCAGGCTCTCTCCCAATCTCGACTAACTACATCAGCTCGGCAGCCTACCGACGGCCCGCCTGAGCCCCATTCCTATCACCTCCAAACCACCCAACAAACCAACAGATGCTCTTGATCGACCGCCCACAGTTGGCACACCCCAGCCACATCTGAGTCGGCAGCTAGCCGGGCGGCGGGGCTGTGAGGGACAAGCGGAGTTCCTGCTTCCTGGTACCGGGCGATGTCCGTCGGTTGAGGAACGGTACCCCCATCCGGAATGGGAATTGCTGCGTTGCTTCCACCCAGTCCTTCGTCTGGGGCTGCCCCCACCGATCGGGGTACGTCACTCCAAAGCGTGTGATGCAGGCTCCCCACCCCATCGTCTGGCCATACGCCCGAGTGCCGGCGCTTGTCTAAGACGCGACCCTGGTCCCTTCACCCGGACGTGGCCGGGGCACGCTTACGTCACAGGACTGGCTGGCACCCCACCCACTGGCCTCGCGCTAGCACAAGCCTTCGCCATCGCAACAGCCATGATTGTGAAGGGGAAACGACGAGGACGCGCTACAAAGACGCCACGCGGCGCAGGCCAGAGCATGGGCCGAGCCAGTGGGACTCGGGCGCCAGGGCAGCCTCGAGCACTGGCCCGACCCGGTAGTCCCGTTGCCAGCAGCCAGTCCACCGTAGTTCATATGAAGTGATGGCGCGGAGCCAGGAAGCCAGCGCCCGCCAGCCTCGGTCCCCACCAGGAGGCAGGGCCCGCCCTCGCTGCCAACTAAGCGCCCAATGCCACTACGCTACCGCTGGGCGCCGCCAGAGCCCGACCTCGGCCGTCTGCCGCAGCCCCCGCCCCCCCCACCCTGCCAGAGGGCCCGAAAACCACAGCGGGTCGAGCCCGTGCCCCAACAGGCTCCGCAGCAGTGCCCGCTCGGTGCTCCTGGTGCCCACTCAGTGTCTGGCAATCGGGGTCGAGTTACACCAACGTATGGGCACCTGGGTCAAGCTAACCCACGCCCTGCGACTGCAGGACCCCTTCCGCACCCTGCCTGCTGCTGCCCCGAAAGTGTTCGGCCCTTGCTTGCGGCATGGCACCAGCGAGACCAGGGTGAGCAGCCGGCCGCCGGCCCGGACCGCCAGCGCGTGTCATACCCACCCGCGCAGCCAACGCGCGCCACCAAGAACACCCACGCCAGCTCCTCTAGCGCGCGTACGCCGGATACTGCAGCTGCACGCTCTGCCGCCCTGCCCCACGGCACAGTCCGATGGTCCCACGCCTGCCCAGGGCGGCACGCCTCCATGTGCCCACCAGCCCTACCGCCTCCCACTGTCAGCCCGTCCACCGCCACCCAGACCACCAAACAAAGGGCCATCGCCCACCCAGCGGGCAGCTTTGAACGCCGGCTGCCACCGCCACCACCCTTCTGCCCACCGTGCTGCTGCCCCGGACCCCGGCGTGCTCCCCATGCCGAGGCGCCGCCCGTCTTAGCGCTGCAGGCACCTCAAGCAGAGCGTCATCGCTATTCATGCACCTCCTTAGTGCTGTGGTAGCCTAAGCAGCCTTGCCTCGCCGCCAGCGAGCAGACGATGTCGAGATGCCGGCTCAGCCCAGGCGGCGCTCAGATGCTGCGGAGCCAAAGGGCAAGGGGGCACAGTGGGCGCAGGCACCTTGGTAGGCAGAGCGCTGACGCCGGCCGTGCATGGCCTGGGTCCGGGGGCCGGGAGCCGTGGGCGCGCAGAGGGCAACTGCGGTCCCCTGTGCTGCGCTTGTTCCGGGCGCCTGCGTCGCACGGCGCTCACCGGTGCTCGATGACGTTCATGATCTGCAGCGGGCTGAGGCACGCCAGCCCGCTGCCGCCCAGCAGGGGGTCCGCAGCCATGCCCGACCGGACGGGGTCGCCGCGGCCGTGGGGCTGCGGCTGAGGGCGAGGGGGCATGGTGTTGTGTGCGGAGTGCAGATCCGCTGGCGGGTGCCGGCCATGGGGAACCCCAGCTCCGAACCGGCAAAAACACATGGGCGAACCCAACTGAACTCGCACGGGGGGGTAGGGTGAACTAGATTGAGCCCTCACCTGCTGCGGGGACACGCCATGGGCTCCGGCGCCGCGGCGGCCGTGGGCCTTGGTGGGGGTGGCGGAGGAAGCAGCTGGCGGGGAGCAGGGGCCGGGGGAGGGGGGCGGTTTCATGCAACGGCATGGCCACCACAACCGGCTAGCCGCTCACATAGCATACTGAGCGCGCGAGCACATGATTCCTGATCCACTACATTATGCCCTTGAGCGCACTGGTTGCTTCTTCCGGCCCCGCCGGAGCGCTGGCCTCCGCCTCTTTAACACAAACCGCGCCCCGGCCGCTTCACGCACAGCCCGCCCAGGCATGGCACTCGCGCACCTGCTGCTGCCGCCACGGCCGCGGCGCTGGCCCGGCGCATCACGTCCGCCGCCTCCTCGTCCGGCAGGCACAGCAGCCGGGCAGCAGCCTAGGCATGGGCCGGGGGAACGGGGGAAGCAGACAACAAGGCTCATGCAGAAGGTAAGATGCTGCCTTCCATACCATTGGCATATCTTCGCCGTTGGGGCACACCACGCCGTCCTGTGTTCCTGCTCTATCCACCCAGCACATGGGATCCCGCCCACAGCTCCCGTCAGGCATGCCGCTCGCCGACCCGCGTAATGTCTCGGACACGCCGGCCCCCACCCCGTGCCCTGCCCAGCCCCCCACACCCAGGACCCCACCTGCAGCTCCCGGAAGTGCTGCCCGCCAGCGGCAGCGCCCCCCCGGCGGCTGTAGGGCGCAAACAGCGCCGCCAGCCCCGCCGCGTCAGCGGCAAACTGACGCGCGCCTGTGGGCGGGATGCGAGAAGAGAGGCTCCTTTTTGCGGCCCAGCCCTAGCCCTGGCAACACATAAGCGTCGCCCCCAGCCGTACCCGCAGCGCATACCCGTTGCCCCGCCTCACCCGCCCTCGTAAAGCGGCTCTCCGTGGCTATGAAGTTGAACATAAAGCGGTTGATGGACAGCGCCGCTCCGCGCCACACGTCCGCAAAGGTGGCCTTGTCGCAGCAGCGGGAGAGTCGCGCCAGGGTGGTCTGCGGAGGGGCCAGGGTCACAGCAGCAGGCCGGACGAGTGCTTCAGTGCGGCGGAAGGAGACCCAACGTTGCACCCAGGCGCCCACATGAAGCCCGCGTTGTTCCCTGTTAACTCTCTGTCACTTCCTGTTCCTCTCTGCCCACGATGGGTTTCCTTTTCCCGCGGGATACACGATGCCCACACAGCGTGGCCTCTCACCCCACCTGGAGAAACAGCAGCGCGGGGCCGAACGACGGCGTGATGGAGAGGGCGTGCGCCAAGGAGCCGTCAGGCCCGACCCCCAGCGTCTCCTCGGCCCCCGACGGGCCCTCGTCCTCGTCGGGCGTAAAGGGGAACTGGGGGTTGGCCTCGTTGGCGTGGCGGTACGACACGGAGCACCTGTGCCGTACACGCGGCGGGGTGCGAAAGCGCACGCACGAGGGAAGGTCGGAGGTTGGCGGGCATGGCAAGAAGGGGGCGTAAACGCTATACGCATTCAGCTCAGGATACCCCACTGCAAACCCCTTCCGAGCAGAGCTCCTTTTTCCCTGATTGCTCACTTTCCAAAGCCCAGAGCAACCTCGCGCGCGAGCTTGAGGCAGCCGTCCCTGCGAACACGGATTGATACGGTTGGGCATGGAGAGGGGCAGGTGCGGTCGGTGGCTGCAGGGTTGGATTGACCGGCTGGCAGTCCGGCTTGCGTGACCAGGCCCTGCTGGCCTGCGCCGTAGGCCGTGACCCCGTCCGTAAAGCTCCGTCTCCAGCCCTCGTACCGTTGACAACACCAGCTCAAACCTGAGCCCCTCCCACCTGTGCAGACGCGCAAACGCGCGCTCATACTCGCCCAGCACCGCCGCGCTGCCGCCGCCACCCGCTGCCGTCGAAGCCACGGACGCGACGCCTCCAGCCAGCGCCGCCACCCCGTCCCGAAGCGCCACCCGGCCCGGAGACGCCGCCACGCTGCCGCCTCCGGCCGCCGCCAGCAGCCCTCCCCAGAAGCCGCCGCCGGTGCCGCCGAGTTTGCCGGGTGCGCCGGCGCCGCCGCGGCCAACGGCGCTAGACATGGGCGACCCCATGCCGCTGGCGTCATCGGCGCCGGCGGCAGCGCCGCCTCCGGACGCGGCGGCAGCGGCGGCCTCCGCCGCCGCCAGGGCCTCCACCAGCGGCGCCAGGTCGGTGAGGAGCAGCGAGTGCAGCGCGTCGTCCAGGGCATGCGACGCGCAGAGCGCGGCGCACACCTGGGGTTGGGGAGGGTGCAGCAGGCGCCAGGACGGTTGGGGCGTTGGGCTAGGAAACGGGGGAGACATGGGGCGCTATGCCGCTTGGCGTAGACGCGACAGCGCACCGCCGTCCGTGAGTCAAGCGCGGGCGTGCAGCGATGGGCTGTGCCGCTGCCGCACCTTCTTGAGCCCCTCCTCCGACAGGCCCTCCCCACGGGCAATGGTGCCGTCGATCAGCCGGATCAGCCGCCGCCGCAAGGCCGCCAGGCACGGCCCCGCGGCCGCGTGCAGGAAGGCGCGCTGGGCCCGGGGCGAGGCGGACAGCCACCTGCGGCAGGAGGGGTGGTGGCAGCAGGTGATACAAGGCAGCGCGGCGCGCTCGGCAGCACCAGGGGTCCTGCCCTTCTCGCCATTCTCGACCTTGAACTCCCTTCCCTCGCCCTCGCAGCCCCCGCACCTGCTCCTCGCCACCAGCCCGTCCAGCACTGCCGTGGCCTCTGTCGCCAGCAGCGGCGGCCACGCGTCCCGCTGCCACGGCTGTGAGGAAGAAACGGCGAGACACGAGGTCGTTGGAGGGAATCTCGTGACGGATAGGGAGATGCGCCAAGACACGAGCTCACCAGGAGGGCGACACATGCCGCACACCCCGGCTATGCCAAGCACTAACCGCGAACGGCGGAGAGTACTCAGGGCTGGCAGCAGCAGGTGCAGCAGCGCGGCACCGCATCTTGCCTGCAGCCCGGAGCCCGCCGACGTCGCCCCGAGGCCGCCGTCCTCGTCATGGCCCACTCCCAGGGCGCGGGAGGCAGCCTGTCGTCAGTAGCGGTCACGGGCCGTAGGGCGGGACGGATGTGGTTCGGTGACACCATGCCATTCGTGGCTGCGGCCACCGTCACAGCAGCTTTGGCAGGGAGCATTTGATACGTGCATGCCCCTAGCGCTGGCCCACCTCTTCCGCAGGCGCCAGCGACCCCTCGTCGTACGCGACCGCCTCCACCGCCCGCAACGCTGCTGCGCCCTCCGCCGCCGCCCACGCCGCCAGCAGCGCCCCTTCGGCAGCGCCGCCGCCACCTGCCGTCGAGCCGCCGCCGACGCTGCCGCCGGTCGGGCCTGCGGCGGCGCCGTTGGCTGCTGCTGCGGTGCCGGCAGCTGCGGCGGCCACCGCAGCCACGGCGACGTACCTGTGCCGTTGGGACCGATCGGGTTTTCACGGCCGCGTTAGCTCACGGCAGGCAACATGCCAATAGAGTGCGACCCGGCAGCGATCCAACCATGAGGGCGCCATATGCAGCGATGGATGTCGTACAGAACCTCAAGTACGGTACGTATCAGCTGGCGTGCAAGTGGGCTAGCAACTGGCGTGCGAGTAACGCACCGCGCGTGCATGTCCGTGGTGCCCACGGAGGTGGGGTCTAGCAGCTCGGTGGCTCGCCGCCCGCGGACCGCGCCTGGCGGTTGCAACAACGGGTGCGGGAGAGGGCGAGCGTGAGGTGGGCAGAGGAGGACACAGCGTGCGCTTGGGGACATGGGTGAAACCTGGGTTGATGGTCGGGAAAGAGGTGCGCGCTCTTGCAGGAAGGTGCAGGCAACGGCGCTCGGCGCGCCCAATGTTTCGGGATGTGCGTATCAGCGCAGCAAGCGCCCCGTGCACGTTGCTGATGCTGCCCGCTCCACCTCAAGCACCCCCGCAGCCAGAGCCGCACCCGCCGAAGCCGCCTTAAGCAACGCGGCCGCCTTGACGGCTGCAGCCTCCACCGCCGGACCCGTGGCCCCGAGTAGAGGCAACAGCGCAATGTCGTAAGCCGCCGAGGCGTCCATGAGGCCGGACCACAGGGTCTCGGCCTCAGCCGCCGCCGCCGCGTCAGCAACGTCGCCGTCGGCAGAAGCGCCGCCGTCGGCGGAGGCGGCAGCGGCGCCGCCGGCCTGCAGGGCTCGCTCCAGCATGGCTGGGATGCGGACGTCCCGCAGCAGAGAAAGCACCTCCTCCTGCAGAGCCCTGCGAAGGCATAGTCACAGAGGGGGCAGGGCTGCTCAAGTCTTCGCCCTTCAGCCACGTGTCCTAAGCCGAAGCAGCCATCGATGCGCCGCATGTGGTTGACACGCACGGACTGCGTTTCCCATCGACTCCATACTTACCGAGCGAATTCCGCCGGCATGTTGTAGTGGGGCTTGAGCTGCAGGCACGCCAGCATATCATCCAAGCTCGCCAGCGCGTGCCCGTGCTGCTGCACAAAGCCCAGCACCGTGCCGTACAGCCAGGCGGGGCGGTCCAGGCGGCCCGTTGGGGCGGCTGTTTGGGGCGGGCAAGGAACAGGGCAGGTGTGTTCAACTTAAGATGTATAACTTAAAATGTTAATTTATAGGGCCCCAGCCAGGCCCTCGCCTGGCCACACCCATGGGTAGGGCGAGTCCCAGTCAGAGCGAGTCCCATGCCACGGCCGATGACCCGCACGTGGCCCCCCTGCTAGGCCCTACCCGGATGGAAGTGCGCCCGCAACTTTGCCGCAATGGGCTCCGCCAGCGCCTGCACGGGCAAAGGCGGGGATAAGCATGGGGTCGGAGAGAAGCTGCACACCGGCATGCAGTGTAGACGCGAGGGCTTGGGCCATACGTGCCTTACGAAGCGATAAACGACAAGTATGAAACCGCCCCCGGACCTGGCAGAGACGCGGCAATGCGCACGCCTCCCCGGCCCTAGACTGGCATACCTGCGCCGCCCACAGCAGCGGCTTGGCGGCCGCCCCGTCCTCGCCCTCGCCCGGACTGCTCTGGTCGCCCTCGCCAGCCGCGTCGGCACCGCCCTCGACCGAGGCGCGCCGGGAGCCGCCCTGGGCAGTGGAAGCAAACAACGACGCGGAGGCGGGCAGTCAGCGCGGTCGCTTACGTTGCAATCGACTGGCTAGCCCTGCGTATGGAGCGACCAAGCCGACCCGCCGAGATGGTGGCACCGCGCGCACCTGCTCGCCTCTGGACAGCAGCCGGAAGAAGGCGGGCCGCTGCTCCACCGCCATCTGGTAGTGCGTCAGGGCCGTCAGCACGCCCACCTGAAGGGAGATGGGCGACGGCGCGAGGCGCCAAGGGGCCGCAACTTCAAGAGCAGTGCCGTCACGTCCGACCCCACCCCCTGGGCTGCTACCGGACCATCGCAGCCCTCCGCTAGGCGCCCGCCGTCTGGTAGAATCCCGCCCTCACCAGCCGCCGCGCCAGCACGGGATGCGCCTCGAAGCCGCCGAACGCCTCGCCGTCGACGCCGCTGCCGCCCGGCCCGCTTCCCGGCTCCGCCCCGCCATCCACCGCTCCAGGCCCCGCGGCCCCTCCCTCCACCAGCGCTGGCGGCCAGCTGAGGCGGGTCATGAGGCCAGAGGCCACCTGCGTCGCACGCACACGTCATGCTGCGAACGGGACCTTGACAAGCGGCTGCCAGGCTCTGACCGCAGCTTCCAACGCCAAGACCCCAACAGCTGCGCTCCGCCCTTCCGCTGGCCCTTGTCACCGGTAGCCGGCTGCCACCTGCCCTGCGACTCCGGGCCCATTCCCGCCCGCTGCTCGCCCACCTTCCGCAGCCTGCGGCACAGGTCTTCCCCCACCGCCTCCAGCCGCCGCCCCAGGGGACCCTCCAGGTCGGCAGGGAGCAGCTCCTGAGAAATGGGGGCACGCGGTGCAAGCTTGGCGCAGTAGGTCGAAGCAGTGCCGGCTGCGGGTCCCTGCCTCAGCGGCCCACACAGCCAGCGTGACAGCACACTAGCACCTCGATGCAAGCATTCTGTGCGCCAGCCCTGGACATAGCTGCATGCCTGCTTCCCACACAACCAACCGACGATCCACAGCCCTGCCACCTGTTGACCCGCCTCGCCCTCCGTCCCGACCGCGCATGGCCTCCGCACCGGAGCCTGCCCTCCCACCTTGACGCCCGGCGCCGCCGCCAAGTAGTGCTCCTTCAGTGCCGACAGCGCCGAAGCGGCACCCGCCACTGCCGTGGTGACGCCGTAGGCCGCAGAGACGTATTCCGCCTCCGCGGCCTCGCCCGTCGCCTCCTGGGATCGTCAAGGCGGGTGCAGTCTTAGCGCCGGCGTCGGCGGCGAGTGTGACACCAACCCAAACCCAAACAAGCTAGCATCCGCCCGCCCGCAGCCGCGACGGCCCACGTCTGGCCCGTTCCCACCTCCTCATACGACTCGTAGCTCTCCGGCTCCGGCAACTGCAGGGCGTCGAATGCCGACAGATAGCGTCCCGCCTCGCGGGTCGCGTCGGCAGCAGCCTGCACGTGAGGTGCGGGTCACAGGGTGGACGGCCGCCGGCAGTGAGCGGGCAGGGAGGACGGGTCAACCGCGCGACGGCGAGTTAGGTTGCCCGCTCTAACTGCGATGCGTCGTCACCGCAGACGCACCTTGAGCAGCGTTAGCATGTGCCGCGCTTGACCCGCCAGGTCCATGGCGCCGACCATACCGGGCACATCGGCTGGGATGCCCTCCGGCAGCTGCGCCGCCGGCCCGGCAGCGGCGGCGCCCGCGTACTCGGGGTCCAGCGCCGACAGCGCTGTTGCTGCGCACTGCGCTACCCAGGCCCTGTACTGCGACCGCTGCTGCTGCAGGAGCGCCAGGATGGCCTCGGGGTCCGACGGCCATGCGGTGGCGGAGCCAGCGCTGCCACCACCGTCGGCCGAGTCGCCGTATTCCGCGCCGCCGTCACCGTCCGCTGAGTCACGGTACGCATAGCTGCCATTGGCGGCGTCAACGGCCACGCCGAAGCTGAGGTCGCCGCCATCGCCGCCGTTGGCTGCGTCAGCAGCTTCGACGGCGTAGGCGTGGGGGCCGTCGGCGGCATCAGCATGGCTTACGGCATGCAGGCGGCTAGGGGCCTGGTGGCCGCGGTACTGGGCCCCAGGCGAGGAGCGGGTCGCTGGTGGGCCAGCGCCCTCGGGGTCATGCCCCAGCCCGTAATTAGGTCCATCCGTGAGGGTCGGTTCGTAATCGTAGGACATGAGTAGCCTGCCGTGCACCGACTCGGGGTCAAGCGGCGCGTCCTCTGACACTACGGCCGGCAGCGGGCTGCCTCCACCGCCGCTGCGGCTGGCGCTGTTGCTGGGGCGCGGAGAGACGTAAGAGCCGGCGGAGGCGCGGCGCGTGGGTGAGGGGATAGGGCCGAGCGAGGGGCGGACCCAGGAGGCAAAGGAGCCCGCGGAGCGGCCGTCACCGACTTCGTCGAGAGATGCCGACGACCACCGGCTGTTGCCGAAGCCCGGCTGAGAGGAATTCGGGTTGGCCTGTTGCTGCTGTTGCTGTGCGTGGTACACGTATGCGTGGCTGTGGCCCGCGGCTCCAAAGCAAGCGTCTTGCACAAGTTCGTCCTGTGGAGAACTGGGATCGTGCGCCGCTAGGTTCTGGTTGTTGTCTGTCCAGGTGCCCGTGTCCATAGCAGCCTGCAGAAGGCCGTTGATGCTGAAAGGCAGGTAGGGCGGTCGCGACAGTGGATCACTCCCGCACGTCTAATGACGCGGCATCGTTCCAAGCCATGTTGACTGGCTAAACAGCAAGCGGTGTTTTCCAATGGCGTGCGCGCTGGTCAGGGATTGTGTGGGGATTGTTGGGCAAAACGGCGTTTTTGCATCGAGACTCCCTGCTCAGGCAGCACCGCTACCCAAACCGAGTACCACCCGCAGTTTGCGTAGTAACATACAATTACATTTGCCGCTTGCCTGACTGGAAACGCAGCTTTGCACAAGCAAATGCAAAGCTAGCGTGGCTCTTGCCCCGACCGGGCAGGGCTTTGTCCGCCTTTGGCACAGCACACCACACCATGGCGCAGCTGGCTAGAGAAACGGACTTGGAGGCCTGCGCGAGACCGCCCGGCGAGCGCGTCAGCATCCCAGACTGGGCAGTGGCGTGTGGAGCCAGTACGGCTGACACGTTCGTTGCACAGGCAACCGTGCAATCGGGCGTGCCGAGCTCAGCTCAATCCCCGAGTGGCCCGCAGCTCTCGGAGCTCGGCTGCAGCCAGCAAGCCATATCCTCGCAGATAGCTGGCTCAGCAAGTGATAGGCTCAAGGCGCAGAGTTCTGTAGAGAATGGCAAACGGCCGCCTTGCTCAAAGAACCTTTCCCTGCTGTCCGGCGCCCAGTCGTCGGGGCGCCCGTCATCAATGAAGGACATCGAGAAGAACATTGCTATCGAGGTGCCCCTGCCGACGACCAATGGCGACAGTCGCTCAGCCAAGGGCAAACTGGGGAGCGGGGGCTCGCCGCGGAACAACTCGCCGCAGCCGTCCGTACTTGTGCAGCGACAGCCATCAGCGAAGTCTATTATGGTGGAACTGCCGGCACAGTGGATTACCGCTGCGGGCATTAAGTCACCTTCTTCAACGTCAGCGAGCGGCTCCGGCTGCTGCCCCCACACGCTGTGTTCCCGCGACGGCGCCTTGCACGGCGAGCGGCTCTGCGGCAAACGCTGGTGGACGCTGCTGTTCCACTCGCTGTGGGGTGACCTCAAGGTACGCACCGAACCGGGCGCCACGCCTGAAGCGGGAAGCGTGACCCGATGCCCCAGTCACACAACCCTCCCTCCACGCACCACGCCTGCTCGGCACGTACGCTAGGTGTGCCTTGGCCCAGGGGAGGGCGCTTCCATTGCCTTCGGGGCCGGTCCGTCGTGCCGCCGCCCGGCACCCCTCAACTCCTACCGACAGGAATTCCCTTCCTTCCTCCCCTTTTGCAGAAGCTGGGCGAGGTGGTCCGCTCCAAGCCGCTGGTGCTGCTGCCCGGCATCGTGGTCCTGGGCGTGGTGCTGGGGCTGGGCCTGTGGGCGCTCATTGCGGCAAGCGACAAGGAGACGGAGTTCCGCCGGGACTCGGCGCGCCGGGTAGGTGTCTGGGGTGGCCTGCGCCGAGCTCGTGTCTACACCCTGCCGCACGCAAGCGAGACCGGCCACTCCGATACATGTGAAGCAGCGCCGGTCGATGCCGTGTGGCGGGCGCTAGGCGGACGCCGAGCTTGGGCGCCCAACCACAGCCCGTTTTCCGCCAACCGCCGCCCGCCGCCCGCAGCCCGCAGCCCGCTCGCGCGACCCTAATCCCCGGAATCCCCGCACATGCTGCGCTGTGTGCACCACCCCTTTGATTGCAAGCTTGGGCACCGGCCATGCCCAACACTAGGGCGCGCCTTGCCCGGCGGTGCCCCTTCCGCCACGAGCGGGGGCTGGCGGACGGCTCGCGCCGGCTTTTCTCGCATCTGCAGCCGTGGCCTCTGCCGCATGGCCGGTCACCGCAGTAGCAACT
>BDDC01002444.1:1545-12407 GCA_001662425.1 Chlamydomonas sphaeroides | reverse complement strand
TGCGCCGCGACCTGGAATTCAACAAGGGACAACGCCGCCGCCCACCTTAGGCGACAGCCTAAGGGGGCCGGGATGGTCAATCACCTCTCCCACCCCACCACGCCCCGGGGGACAGGGCGCGTAGGGGGCTTCGGCCCTCTTGATCGCCCTACGCACCTCCTTAAATCACGGCGAGTCAAGCTCGCCGTACATCTATTTCTATTTCTATTTCACTGTGCGCAACATGGGCGGGGCGGGGTGCTGCTGGGAAATAGCCCGTGCGCCATTATGCGAGGCTGCCGCGCCGTACAATTTCTTCTCAACATGTAGTTTGCGCCAGGAGTGCAGTTGTTACTAGAGCCCCGCCTGAACACGTGGGGGAGCGGAGTCACAGGGGAGAGGGGAGCACCCTCCCCGCAGAAATGTGCAAGGCGTCGGCGACAATGTATGCACAAATGCAGGGATATCCATCATTGGAAACCCACGAGGGCAGGGGGGAGCCAGAGGGAAGGGAAAAGCCATTTCAGCGCGATGGGTACCGCAGAACGCGATTGGAATGTGCAGATCTGTCCCAGGCATGTGGTATAAGGTTGACGCCTTGGCGCTTCGTATCCGTATGGCAAGGTGGCCACATTCGGAATGAGGAAAAGGGCATTACCCCCACCCAGTCCTTCATCTAGGCCTGCCGGCCGCCCCCACGCATTGGGGCTATTTCAGTTCCAGTGGAGGGCGTTGAAACGCAGGCGCCCTGCCACCCTCCCAACCAGTGCTCTACATGCCGGCACTTGCCTGGGGCGCGAGCCCTGGTCCCTTCACCCGGACGTGCCCGGGGCACCCTTGGATGCAAAAAAGGCAGGTCCCCCGCCCCCTGGCTTCGCGCTAGCACAAGCGTACCGCCGCTTTTGCAACAGCTCCCTCCCCGCCAGCCATGCACGGCCAGGAGGCAGGGCCCGCCCTCCCGCCCTGCCAACTCAGCACCCAACCCCGCTACGCTTCTGCTTGGCACAGCTAGCCCAGGCTAAGCTCGGCCGCTTGCAACAACCGCCGCCCCGGCTCTCCTGGCATCCTTCTGGTTGTAATTGGAAACCGCCGCCCCGGCTGCCGCTTGGCCCCGGGCCGGAGGTGGCGGCAGCGGCGAGCCTGCCCCGGCTCCTGCCGTCAGCTCGGCTGGCCGCACTTGCCGCGGCCGCCGCCCACGACCTGCGGCCCACCCACCTCCGCCCTACCGTCCCACGCCCTTCCGCCCCTCTCCCCCAGGCCACGTCATCCAGGCGGTCATGCTGCAGGGCAGCCGCCCCTCCTTCGCGCAGCTGCCGCACGCAGTGAGGGCCGCGGTGCCGGACTGGTGAGGCAGGGAGGGGGGAGGGCTGCAAGGACGGGGCCGGGGTCATGCGGTTGGGGGCCCAGGGCAAGCGTCGTCAGGTCCCAGGGGGCCCCGCTGTGGCCCTGGTCCCACGGCACCCACGCCCACTGGCGCTTGCTGGGCCTTCGGGCGGCAGGACCACCTGCCTTCTTGTACGGTGCCCCTGCGCCTGCCTCCCTGCCCTCCTCGCCCGCCCTTTTTTTCATCCTCCACCAATCCCGTGCGCCTGAACCCCTCCCCTCCGCCTCACATTGGAACATCAAGGGGCCAGGCCGAGCGCCGAGCTGGTGCGGTACTGCCGATGGTATGCCAGGAAGCGTGCAGTGGACAGCAAGAGCGAGCGGCGAAGACTGCTACAGGTTCCGACACCCTGATGCCCCTGGCTCAAGAGGGACACGTCTCGCCGGTGTGCGCATGAAGGGCTGATGCGCGCAGCCAGAGGGAACTGCGCGCTAGTTGGGCACCAGCCCTGAACTCCCAGGCACCCGCGTCAAAAGCCGAGCTCAAACAGCAACAAGAGCGCAACACCAAGCGCAACAAGAACGTTGCGCAGACCAAGGGAACATCGTCAGCCGTGGGAATAATAGCTTAAACTCCATCCGACAGACAACAGGTTTGTTCTTGACATTTTTTCTTGTGTACGCAGGCAACCCATGGCACGCACGCTGGCGCTGAGCACACGACGACCACGCCGCGTCCCCACGTGCGCCTAGTCCCTGTCTGCCTGCCGCCCTCGCATGTCGCCTATCAGCCGCTTCTAGGCGTGCAGCAGGTATGGCCGGTACAACAGGCATGCGCGATGCGTCCATATGAAAACAGCTGTAAGCTCCGGCTGATAGCCGCAAGAGCCGGGCCTAGCCTCTGCAAGCAGTCCGGCAACACACGGCCCGCTCACTTGTCCAGCGCACAGATGGGCAGAACCGGTCCTCCTGGGCGGCCCCACGAAAACACAGTTTCAACACCGCGTCGCGCTCATCAGCTCCCAAGATATCCAAGTTCATGTCTGGACGCCACCCGCACTGCAGCTTTGCGCAATCCTGCAGCAACAACGACTTGGCACGCGACCCACGTCATCGCAGCGCTGGGGGCTGGGGGCCATGCATGGCTGCCGACAGAGGGGGCCTCGCTGCGCGGCTGGGTGCCACTGCGCAGCTGCATCACCATGCCCCCCTCGCCGCCGCCAGAAGAGCGGCACTCGGCTTCGTTCTTCGGCCAAGCCGCGGCCTGCGACTGCCGGCAGCAGTACGTCACTGCCAACCAAGCAGCCCTTGCTGGCTCAGGCAAGCCTGATTAACGCACAGCTGGAGCCTGCTGGGTTCAGTGCTGTGCCATGGCAGCCCCGGTGCCGACAGTGTGGTGGCGGCGGCCCACTGTGGTCCCACTACCGGTGATCCACATCCGCAACGGTCGCTCGCAGACAAGCGCTGGCGCCGTCGCCCCGGTGTGCCACTGCCTGCCACGCCAGCAGCTGCCGCAGCGCCGCCCGCAGCTCCCGCAGCGCCGCCCGCAGGTCCGGCCGGCCATGCATGGCCAGGAGGGCCAGCAGGGCACAGCCCAGCACCCGAGCCGGCAGCGACGGTGCGCAGGGCTGCTGCCGCTGCTGCTGCGGCCCGGGGCGCAGGGCCTCCGCCACGGTGGCCGGCGCAGCCGCCGCCAGCAGCACCAGCGCGTCCAGAGCCAGCAGCACGAGCAGCCCGTCCTCATCGCTGCCGGGGGAACAGCCGGGGCCGCCCCTCGCCGCTCGCAGCACCGCCACATACGCCATGCAGTGCACCGTCAGAGTGGCCCAGCGAGGCTGCGCCAAGGCATCCGCGACCGGCCACTGGGAGGCCAGCAGCGCGACCCAGCGCACCGCCCCCACCCACACGTGCCGAGGGCTGCCAGGCGTCTTGTCAGCAATGCGACGAGCGGCAGAAGCTGCGCCACTGCAAGTGCGGCCAGCTCCGCCCGCTACGCGGCGGCGGCCGAGCCCGACGCCGGCTGGCGCCCGGCGCGCAGCACCCAATCCAGCCGCACGGGCGCCGAGGCCGCCCGCTCCAAGCAAGATGTT
This sequence comes from Chlamydomonas sphaeroides, assembly GCA_001662425.1. Classification (NCBI taxonomy): domain Eukaryota; kingdom Viridiplantae; phylum Chlorophyta; class Chlorophyceae; order Chlamydomonadales; family Chlamydomonadaceae; genus Chlamydomonas; species Chlamydomonas sphaeroides. The sequence continues at coordinate 9,015 of BDDC01002444.1, read as the reverse complement.
GGCCGGCAGGTGTTCGACGGCGGCGCAGCCAGCAGCCGCTGCCGTCGCGTTGCTGGGCCGTGGGCACGGTGGCGGCGGCGGCTGCATGGCCGCCACCGTCTGCTCGATCAGGCTCAGCAGGTGGAGCGCGGCGTAGCACGGCGCGATGAAGGCACGCTGGCCACCATCAACCCCAACGAGCCCTTGTGTACGTGCGCGCGAAGTCGACGCAGCTCACCGACAAGTCCCCAACCGCCGCCAGCGCATTGCGCAGCGAGAGATGACTCCCTGGCCGGGCAGTGCATCAGTAACGCCGGCCACACGCCCGAGAAGCGCAGCAGCGCATTCATGGCGCAGATCAGCGCGGTGCCGGCATCAAGCGCGCGCTGCGCCGCCAGGCGCTGCAGCAGCGTCGCCAGCGCGGGCAAGAAGCTGGCTGCCAGCGCGCAGCGCAGGCTCAGTGGGCAGGCGGCCGGCTCGGCGCGCAGCTGCTGCTGCCTCGCGCAGCTCGAGGCTCTGCAGGGCGCTGCAGATCTGCAGGAGTGTGCTGTCGGTGCACACGCCTCCGTGAGCAGCCGCGGGCACCGGCGCCATGGCCAGCAGCAGCTGGGCGAGGTAGCATGCCGCACTGGTGCGACTCCCGACCTCCCACCGGGCATCCAGGTGCAGCCGCGCCGGCAGCAGCATGCCGCAGAGCAGGCGGAGGCCCTGGGGTGCCATGAAGAGCGGCCGCCCGAGCCCAGGACAACCGAGCCGCCGCGGCTCCGGTAGCGCCGTGCAGCAGCTGCCCGCCAGCAGCAGCGCGGCCGGCGCCGGCCCCGTGGGCTGCCGCACCAGCCCGACCGCTGCCATGAGGGCCGTCGGGGAGGCGCCGGTCTGGGATGCCGCATAGCCGGCGGCCTCCACGGGCAGCAGTCTGTCACGACTCCCTCGTGCAGCTCGTAGCTGGTGTGGACGCACAGCGATGCGGTCATGTCGAAACATGTGGGGTGCGGGCGGGCGTCGTGCGCGCTGCAGCGTAAGCCGCAGAGGCTAGCAGGCGGCGGCCTTGACGGACGGCAGCCTGCTGGACTCGGCCTTGCACAGGGCCGGCTTCAGCAGCTGCATCAAGGCCAGCGGGCTCTGCTCGCCAGCCCACAGCTCCAGCTACATATGCTGCGCGCCTGGCTTCCGCAGGGCCGAGAAGACGGCCGCGCACAGCCATGCGCAGGCCGGCAGGCACCCGGACAGCAGCAGCGCGCGGCTGTAGCGCACCGGCAGGAGCTCGCGTGGGGCCTGGTGGGGCCCGGTTGTGGCTGCTACGGCAGGGGGCTGCAGGAGGGTCCGCGCCGCCCGCACCGAGCTGTCGAGCAGCGGGTGCAGCTTGCCGAAGTGGCTGCAGCCGTGAGGGCCGGAGCTTGGAAACGAGATGCTCCGTGCTCCGCAAGCTCCAGGCTGTAGCCGCGACCAAGGCTACCCCAAAGGACAGAGCCAACGGCGGCACCGCGCTCTCCGCGGCCGCCCTAACAGCGGCGGCATTCCCACCTTGGGCCACGCATTTGCCGGACGTCCACTCGCGTTGGCCAACATCACGCCGAGGGGCTGCGCCAAGACGACAACTAGCAAGCTCGCGACCTCCTCGACAGGCAACCGCTGCCGTGCCGCAGGCCTGGCCCGCGACCTCCGCCTCTGCGCCTCAATGCAGTCCGCAGACGTTGCCAAGTTCGTTTATAAGTTCATATTTGGCTCTTGAATTGCAAGATATAGTAACGACATGAAGGCTTCGGGCGAGGGGCGTCCGCCAAGCTCGCATGTCACAGTAGTGTGCGCTTGGGCCGCTCGCTGCAGAGACAGCATCATGATACTTGTTATTTATATGAGAATCGGGTAAGGAAAGTAGCATACCCGCACACAGTTGAATTCTGCCATTTGCGGCTGCCGATCTTGTCCGCAAGGGGGCCAGCTCACACCGCGATGTCCTCGCCACAGCAGTTTACTAGAGCCATGCAAGTGCACGCCTACACCCCACGATGCGGTGGGCAGGTCGGCCGGTCAGGACGCGTTCACAACTCTCGGCTTAGGTGGGCGGCTATCGCTGTGGCACTTACGTTACGAGCGATGCTGGCATATGATCATGCAGCACTGCTGACACGCCTGTGGCAACCCTGCATGCCTGCAGAGTGTGCCGGTTGGGGCAACGCTGCATTGCGCAGGCATACCCTTCGCCTGCTGTTGACGGTGGCCCCAGCACCAGCGGCACAGGCGGTGCAGCCCCGTGGTGGACAGGGCTGAACCGAAAAACCGGCATCCGGGGGCCCGAACCCACAATCGAGGAGGCCCAAACCACCTTTCGTGATGTCGCCGTGGAACGCGCCGAGGACCGCGTCGAGTCCATGCAACGGCGGGAACGCCAACGAGGTGCGTCAACGCAACGGCTACTGGGGCTCCGCGCACAACCCGGGCATCGGACGGGACGGCGGCTGGTTGCCATCGTGCGGCTGCAGCCGTGGGGCTGCAGCATGCACGGGCAGCCCCGCGACCAGGGCCGACCCCTCCACCCTCCTCAGCAACTGCTGATTCCAGCCCCGAGCCCCGCTCCCCCGCACCCCCCCTCCCCCCGGCCCCGCAGTGTGGGACAACATGCGCGCCGTGGCCGCGGAGCGCTACGCGCAGGGCGCCATGCCCGAGTGGTTTGACCCCGACTGGCTGGGGCCCGAGTGGCGCGAGGAGCCCAAGAACGCCGCCGAGCGCCTGGCGCGCGCCCAGGCGGAGCAGTGGCTAGCGCAGGTGGTGCGCCGGGGCATGGGGTGGCGCGGGGCCCAGGCCCAGGGCCCGGCGGCTCGGCGGGTGCCAAGCTGGCAGCGCGGGCCGTGGGTTACCTGGGTCGAGAGTGAACTAGCTGCCCTCCAGCCAACTTTCCCACCAAGGTCCCATGATCGCTGCCACTGCCTCAGGGTGAGGGCGAGGCGGAGCTGGGCGGCGGCGGCATGGACGGGCGCGGGGACGACGGGCTCGGGGGCGGCGGTGGCGGCGGCGACGACGAGGACGACCCGTACTGGCGGATGCGGGACTGGGGCGAGCACCCCATGCGCTGGTGGATGCTGGCCTTCGCCACCGTGCTGGCGGGTGAGGCTTGGGTGCCCGCCTGCGCCGCAGCGGCGCGCTGCTCACGGAACCGGACTTGGCAGGGGCGGCTCCATACTGCCGCGCTATGCGGGGGCCGCTGGGCCAGGTGGAGTAGAGCGCAGCGGCGAGTGCCCCGGGGGTAGCGGCCGCAGCATGTAATGTGTGCATGCGCCAGCCGGCGTGGGGCCACGGTTGGGACAGAAACGCAAATAGCGCTGCGGCCACACGGGCGCGCTGTTCGTCGTCCTGATGGCTTCAGCTGGCGGGGCAAGGCCAAGCCCGGGCCCATGGGCCATGCCGCCGCACCCACTCCCGCTCGGCCGCTCCGCCGCACCCACTTCCGCTCCGCCGCTCCGCCGCGCCCACTCCCGCTCCGCCGCTCCGCCGCACCCACTCCCGGCCCTCTTCCCTTTCGTTCGCCCTGCGCCCTCCCTCTCCAGCCGGCGGCCTGGTCACCACCGCCATGACGGGCTACGCCGAGCCGCTCCAGGCGGGCGCGCTGGCGGCCGCTCTGCTGACGCTGGCGGGCGCGGCCATGAGCGACGCCAGCAGCGAGGCGGGCGGCCTGGGCGTCAAGCTGGCGTTCGGTGGGTGCTTGCTGCTGCCTTGCGGCCGCCGGGGCGGGGGCGGGAGGACCGGGAGGACGCGAGGCAGCTGCCGAGAGAAGGCACGGCAGCGCCTTTGCAATTCGTTGCACGCAGGCTGCGGGTGCCTGTAGCCGGACGCTGCCAGCGGTGTGCGCGCCGCCTACCGGGCGCTGCCCAAGCCTGCCGGACCCTGCCCCCACGCACCCGCCCGCTCCGTCCCGCCCCGCTCCGCCCGCAGCGGTGTGCGCGCTGCTGGCTGCCAAGGAGGCGGCATGGGGCTGGCAGCACCAGTCGCGCCGGCGGCTGGACAGCCACGCGCCGCGGCTGCAGCTGACGGGCATGGCGGCGCTGGCGCTGTGCGCCGGCTGCCTGCTGACCGACATGAGCAGCCACGGTGACGTGGCCCTGCCCGACAACCCGGGCGCCGTGTTCAAGAGCCCCGACATCGCCTACCGCAGCAGCGTGTGGAACAAGTGGGGCTACGGCGGCGTCACCATGCGCGTGTGAGGGCGGTGGCAGCGGTGGGGCGGCGGGGGTCGGGTTGTTGGGTGCGGTGGAGCGGCTGGTGGAAACAGCATCCCGAGGGGGGGGTGCAGAGGAGGGGTGCAGAGGACGCGTGCGTGAAGCCGCCGTGCATGCGGACGTGGTGGGGCTCAGCTTGTCGCGTGGGTGGGGGGACGGGGTGAGGCTGCCGTGGGAGTGCGAGGGCGGCAGCCGGGTGAGGGATTGGTGGCAGCGTCCGCATGCGGGCGTGTGGGGCCGGACGGGGTCGGGGCCGGGCAAGGTCGGGGGCAAGGGCGATGCTCAAGTTGGATGCGGGTGCGGGGGCCCGGGGTTGACGGTGCTAACTGCCGGGGGTGGGGATGGGGGGAGCTGGTGCGCCGAGGGCTGTGCGGTCCAGCGGCCTGGCCTTGACAAACGATGGTCGCGCCGAGGGATGCCCCAATCGTTGCTGCAGTGGACAGCAAAATCGGATACCCGTAGCGATTTACAGCAAGCACTCTGGCAACGCAAGGGTTTCCGTGGAGGTATAGAGTGGGTTGGCGATTGGGGAAAGAGGGGTTACAGAAGAGCGATTAGCAGGTGTTTCCGTTCCCTTCCAGCCTGTTAAGTCCCGAGGGAACTAGCCCCTGGACGGAACCAACACAAGCAACGCATGCTCAGTGCTACCGACGCCGTAGACTAGCGTGCCGTGGGATTGGGACGGGCCTGTGGTGGTCGCGAAGAAGGGCGGGTGATGGCCGGTGCGTGGCAGGTGTGTGCGGGTTTTTCCTAGGGGACAAGGGCACTCTCAGCTCTTTGCATAGCAGCATCTTATCAACAACAAGCGCTCATATAAAGGACAACCTAAACTTGTATGGCCTAGACCGCGTCCTCGAAGATGCAGTCGCACGCTTCGCGGCACGTTGTCTCTGACTTTCTTAAAGACTTGCATCCTGACTTTAGCGAGCCGTTTCCAAGCGGCGCCATCAGCGATGAAGTTGCCGAGGCGCATGGGCGGAGAGCCATTCCAAAGCTCATCGCTGTGCTAGCGCTAGATGAGCTACCGGACGACCAGCGCGCGCACGCTCTGCGCATATTCAACGGCTTGCTTAGCACACAAGAGCACAAGACCAACGCCGTGGCAGAGGGCGCACCCCCGCCGCTGTGCCGGCTGGTGTCGCAGTGCCGCGATGCCGAGGTGCGCCGACTGGCGTGCAGCGCGCTGGCGAGCCTTGGCCAGGTCATGGCCGGGCGGCAAGCCATCGTGGCGGCCGGCGGGCTCAACGTGCTGACGGAGGCGCTGCAGACTACGCCGCAGCAAGCCGCAGACGCGCTGCGGTCGTTCGCCGCCTCCAACGACGGCAACGCCCTACTCAACGGCGCCCGCGAGACGCTCATGCCAGCGTTGGTGGGGCTGCTTGACACGCCGCCGGACGAGGCCTTCACCATATCGGCCTGCGACAACGCCACTGCCACTCTGGAGGGCATGACGCGCACCGCCGACGGCGTGCTGGCGGCGCTGGACGCGGGCGTGCCGCGCTGCCTGGTGGCTCTGGCGCGTCGCGGCCTGGAGGGCGAGTTCAAGTTCGAGCCGCGGCTGATGGATCTGCTGCAGCTGGTGGCGACCTGCCTGGAGCAGATCTGCCACCACGACAAGGGCAAGGCGGCGGCGAGGGAGGCGGAGGCGCATAAGGGTGCGTGCTGACGAGGTGTTGGGGGAGCAGCGGCGAGCAGGGGCGCGGGAAGCGCAGGGCTTGCCTGGCCACTGGAAACGGCCAGCATGGATGGGGCAGGAGGGATCGGGCAGGGGTCGACGTGCTCCTTGCTCCTGTCACATGGGCAAGGTGAGCCGCTTACGCGCCTCCCTCCCTCCTGCCTCGCTGTGCCCTCCCCTGCCCTCCCCTCCCCCATCCCCAGTGCTGGCCGAGCTGCTGACGCTGCAACACCGCGACACCATCAAGCACGCCGCCGCCGCGCTGGCGGGGCTGGCTGTGGAGAAGGAGAGCAAGGTCAACGTGATGCTGTTTGCGGGCGTGAGCCTGGTGCGGCTGATGCGAGGCCAGGACGCCGAGCTGGCGGCTAACGCGCGCGACACGGTGGCGGCGGCCGCGGAGCACCTGGAGGCGCGGCGCACTGCCGAGATGCTGCTGAGCATGGAGGAGCGCGAGCTGCTGCTGTGGCGGGGGCCGCCGCCCGAGACGCCGCCCGACTACCGCTACCACGTGGCGCTTCCAAAGTTCATACCGCCCGCAAAGTAAGCAAAGCTGAGCGAGGAAAGCAATGTGCGGAGTGCAAAGTGATGGCGGCGAGAGGGCGGCGTGAGGGTGGAGCTGGCTGGCGTGGCTCTGACTGCACGCAATTTTATGGGGCCGAGCGGCGGGCTGCCGGATGATCCTGGCTGGAGCGGCGCGGTGCAAGCGCCGGTAGCAGGGCCCACAAGTGGCGCCGCCCAAGTTCACCGCCCACAGAGGGAAGGGACCGCGTCTGTGCAGGCGGAGTGAGGGCGGAGAGTGCAGAGGGCACCACTCGGGCAGCCCAGGGCAGACCAGGGCAGTGCAGGCGAAGGGCTGAGGGAAAGAGGGGCTACTTGCGATGTGGCGAGCCAACGGCTGCGCGTGGCGTCCTATTGGTGCGATGTGCTGGTGTGTTGAGCCACAGCGTACTGCACGGATTGTTGATGGAGGGCTGGCGCTGGCTGTCTTGTCATGCCAAACGCGCTACGTACTGGTGTGTGAGCAAGCAGGTGACAGCAGTGGGTGCCCCAACAATACAGGCACGTTTCAACACAGGGGCGCATGAAAATAGGGGCACTTAAATGAGCGCACAGTTGTATCAGGATACGCGCACGAACCCTAGGTATCCCATCAGTCGCACATGTCACGAAGTCACGCTACCTCCTGCGCTACCCGTACGTACTGGCAAGTACGCGGCCGGCTGCAACATGCCCGTGGGTGCGCCAGCTGTCTGCAAATGCCAGGTTGCCCTCTGCCTGCACAGCAGGGCAGCATCCAGCATGCAGGCCGGGCACGGAGCGTCGTCGTAGCCTATGCTTGTAATGTGCGTTGGACAGCCGGAAGGCGCGCGCATGCGATGCACGATAAATGCCGAAGCTCAAAATGCTCGTCGCCGTACCCGGCTAACTCCACTTGGCGGCGACATAGCCGCGTGCCCGCGGGCTTCCGTGAGCCATCGCCATGACGTTCGCACCAGCGATAGGTGGGAGTGTAGCAGGCAAAACCCGTCCATGGATGTCAGGAGTAGTGCCCCGCCGCTACAGGGAGGGTGCCCAAACTTAGCCCGTGACCCCATCATCTGC
>BDDC01002443.1:782-11940 GCA_001662425.1 Chlamydomonas sphaeroides | reverse complement strand
ACACACACACACACACACACACACACACACACACACACACACACACACACGCTTCTGCAGTCTGACGCGACCACCGGGGTGAGTCTATCGCATCTCGAGGGCACCTGAGCAAGTAAGCCACCCCGTCCAGCCAAGTCCGGGCGTCTCCTCCCGGTCGCTGCAGGTTGACCTCCGCGTGACTAAGGTCGCTGTGGCCTACAGGGATGGTGCGAGTGGGCAGTGGCTCGCGGCAAACATAATAGCTCTGGTGCACCCTGCTGCCTGAACCCCCGCCAGCGACCTCTGCCAGCCCCCAGATATAGCAAGCATGGACCACAAATACTTCTGCATGTGTGCACCACCTCATCTCCGCTTCAACCCTCGTGCACTTGCAGACGGTGCCGCGCCGCTAACAGGCACCAGTGGCAGGTGCGCAGTCTAGGCAGGGGATCTCCTTATTATTGGGGTCATGCATCTGCAGGGCTCTCGTCTCTGCTGCTATGCGCAACCCAGCCAGCCAGCCTATTCCACGCTGCTGGCGGGTTCATCATTAACATCAATCATATCATGCCATTGATGGGCCTGCGTCCAGGCCCGTCAAGTTCGTGACGATTGCCGTCACGTCGCCCAAGCCAGAGGGTGGTCGTGTCATTACAGCTGTGGCTATGGTGGGTACGGCCACTAATTATTGGCCCACAAGAGCCCGAATCCTTTCGTACTTTGTCTTGCACACCGCATGCATGCCGCCAGCGCGCCCTGGCTGTACTGCTGGTGGACAGTTCTGTTGGGCGGGAACGAACTCACCGCCCGGAAGTCGCTCGGCTGGCGCCCATTACCCAGCCGACGTGCTCACACAGCGTCCCATCCCCACCACGCCCAACGGCAACGCTGTGGAGGGCCTGTGCTTATGCTTGCAGCTTCCAGCCCTTTGTCTCGCACACTCAAACACACTCGAAGTAGTGCCGCATTTTACTCTAGTACTAAGTAAACCAAAGACACCCCGCCCCCGGCACCCCGCCCCTCAACCCCCAGGTCCCTGCCGGCTACGCTGTGGACAACGCAGCCATCCGCACCACCCTCACCAGCCTTACCACGTCCAAGGGCCAGGCGTTCCTGCCGCCAGGTGAGGGCTGGCCGCGGTGCATTGCTTGCCAATTTGATGTATGTGCGAGGTTGGGGCACTTGCCCACGCATGGACCATAAACCTTCTTGGCACGCTTCTTCCGTTATGACTATCGGCCACGTCCCACATCAGCCAGCCCGTGTCCTATCAAGCGCCCAGCCTGCGACACGTACGTCCCCTTTTCCACATGTACCCACCCCCATCCCTGCAGCCGGCACCAAGCTGGGCACGGTGCCTAAACAGTACGGTGTGGCAGGAACTACACAGGTGCGGGCGACCCAGCAGCTGCGCAGCATGCTAGCTCGTTGAGACAGGAGAACCATGCGTGCGTTGCGGTGATGATGGCGGGCGCTGTAACAACAGGATCAGCCCAAAAGCCTCTGGATGCTGAGACAGTTATCCTGTCCTCACACTCTCCCCTTTCTAAGAGCGAACGTCCTCGTGAGACCCTCCGGTATATGCTCTTGACAAAGGTACTTGCTATTCATCTTTGACCGGCGTGCGTCCTTCCCGGCTGTCGGCGAGGGGTTTCCGCTATTGCCCGCGGGTTTATAAGGAGCAACCGCACACGGATATTCACTTTCGATCAGGGAGGTGGAGTCCTGTGTTTATCTACTCATACTGGCCTTCGAACCAGTGATCTAACGCTCTAATATTGGTCAGCCATCCAGGCAATTCGCACCAAATGTAACAACAGGATCAGCCCAAAAGCCTCTGGATGCTGAGACAGTTATCCTGTCCTCACAGGCGCCCAGCCAGTCTTCTCACGCAAGCCAGGCATCCCGAATTCTTCTTCTTCTTTATCCACGGGTAACGAATTCTTCTTCTTCTTCTTCTTCTTCTTCTTCTTCTTCTTCTTCTTCTTCTTCTTCTTCTTCTTCTTCTTCCACACACGCAGCCACCGCTTTATGGGATAGATGGACTGCTGCTGCGTGGTTTTGATAATGTGAAGCATGAATCGTGCACGGCAGTGCTGTGTATGCTGTGCGCTGCTTTATCTGCTGTGCGTATAGCGCAACCTTAATTGACACCGCGCCCCTCCCACGTAACAAGCCTATGAATTGCGAATCCCCTGCCATGAAGGCCAAGCAGTGGTCGCAGTGGGAGGGCGCGCAGACCAATGGCGAAACCGGTGGCCAAGGCGAGATCTACTTCGATGAGACCGGAGAAGCATTTAGCACCAGAGAGATCGTGACAGTCACTTCTGTTGCAACCAAGGTACGTGGGCAAGGCGGTCGGGGCACGCACGGGATTATTCATTTTTTTGTTTTGTATTTGAGCAAGCCAGCCACAAACATTTTTATCTGGCCAGCAGGTGGTATGCATATGCATGCAGGCCTCGCTCGTCTAGCCATAATAAGCGGTAGCCTTCGGCCTTGAGACGAGACTTCCATTCGCCTTTGCCGGCACCATCCCCGCCGGAGCCCCAAACTCCGCCGCGATCCTAGATTGAGTTGCAAACGTCCAGTTGCTACGGCAAGTAAAATGCCAAGCGCACACATCCATGTTCCTCTACACACGTGCCACTTGCCTGCCGCCATAAATAAAAATCCGTAGTATCTGCCAGTACCGCCAGCTGAAAAGAGTTCATCCAACAATCCGCACCCTCCGCCTGCCGCTATAACAGGCAACCACCTCCACAGCTGGCTTCCCCGATGAAGGTGATAGCGCTACGGACCCAAACGGCAACAACCGGGTGTGCAGGCGGCGGCTGGTGTCTGGCAAGTACCGCTACTATTGCCAGCGCACCGGCGGGGGCGCTTCGTCAGGCTGAATGGCACCAAATCTGGCTACTATAGAGTAGCAGCTGCGTTCTCAGCAAATGAACGTGTTCCAGCAGCTACGATGCGATGGATAAGCGAGGGAGCGACGGGGCCGGTATCTGTCCAGACGGACAGGAGCGACAACCTCGGCTAATATATTATATATTATATAATGTATGTCGTACATTCCTACGACACCAAACCATGTACGGGTGCAGGGTGACGAGAAGGCGGGGGGCGGCTGAGGGCCGCGGGAGCGAGCACCAACTTGACATGACACGTGTGCGAGCGGCAGACACTGAATGTTTGTTGGCCGTGGGTGCGGCACTGGACACAGCTGCTGCCGTTTACGTGCACACTGCAACGGATGACGGTCGGCCGGAGGCACTGCCGGGAAGGGATAGAGGAGTAGCTACAGTCCGGAGACGCAGAGCAGCTGTCATAGCAGGGTTACATACAGGCCAGGCGGTGTGCATGCTGTAGCTATCCCCGAAGCGTGTTGCACAACAGCTTTGAATGGCCCCCCTGAGTAGCTGGCTGGTAGCGTGCGGGCAGCGCACAGGCAGCGTGCTGCTGCAGCATGTCCTTTGTATGTGTGCTGACAGCGGGGCGGCCTGAAGGAGGGGAATGTGTCCACGGCGTTAGCCGTGAGCGCTAGCTCCGGCGGGCGGCACAAACAGTGCAGCTGCGGCATGTGTATGGGCGTAATGGGCGGCACTCTAATTGGAGGTGCCTGCTGAGGCAGCTGGCTAATGGTACGTCATGCAGGCTGTAGACGGAAAGCCCAAGGGTTACCCGGCCAAGCGCAGCTGCAGCAAACGTGTGTCTCCCTGCAGAGGTTTAGTTGGCTCCGCCCGATCATGGAAACCTTTCTACATTACAGTAACTCCAGCCGTTAACACATTGTTGAACAACTCAAGCAGCAATCCCAGGTATCCCAGGACACGATAAAATGAAGGACAGCTTTGAGTCAAAGCAGCAGCAACGACAGTCATGAAGGAAATAAAGTGGATCTTGGGGTGCCCCAACGCCAGGGGATTTCATCATGCAATAGTGTCAAAAGCCGCCACTAGCACGCCGAGAGTAAGGCGCCAGACGCCAAAGAGGAGCCAGCAAGTAAGACCGCAGCCTCTCAGGTTAGTAGCTAGACGGCAGGAGTAGCAGGCAGGTGGCTGGGCAGGAGCCCCCGAACCAGCTTGCAAACCGGTAGGCACAGGGACAGGGACAGGGTCGCGCGGTAGGCGGGGTATGACCAATGACATTGTGCGCATCGATGTGTAGAGGATATCAAAGCTCTCCTCCTCCTGCCGGGGGCGTTTTATGTAATGAATTCTTCATCTTGGTATGACGCCGGTAGGCCTGGGCCAGAGCCACCACTTTGGAGCAGGGCGCCATGAGTACCCGCCCACCTCACGGGTGCACTGGAAGGATGCATGCATGGCCCATCACGTGTCACGGGTGCACTCGTGAGGGCAGCCTGCCCGGTGTGTCGTGGCGGTGTGATTAGTTGCGTAGCAGAAGGAACTGACCCGTGTCATTGGTTGGGCAGACCCCACCGGGAAGCAGTGTGAAGGCACATGGGCGGTGGCAGCCGTGGGCTCTTGCACGGTGAAGGTGTTGTGCGAAACCCGCAAGGACGGGGCTGGCCTTGCATTTTGATTGAGCAAGTATTGGCATAATGTCCGCGGCTGTTGATCAGGCTACGGGGGTTGCAATGCCGTATAGCTTTGAATTCTTTTCCGCACGGTGCACTGAAATGAAGAGCGTGACAAAACAACGCGGGGTGTGAACATCTGCCGCCGCAGGGCTTGACGGGGGCGGAAAAGAAAAGCTAAATGCCAGGCGGTCACGGAACTGCATTCAGCGCAGACAGAACAATTAGAATCCCCGCGGCCCCAGAGAACAATTCCGACGGAAAAGAAGTTAGAGCGATAAAGTGCCACCAGTGGTATGCCATGAATTGAAATGCTGTGATCAGGAATGCTGTGATCAATATCATCGTTTTGCTGTGGCTGGTTGCGTCCCTATACATATCGCGTGCATGGTGCCGTACGGCCGTCTGCTGGCAGCCCATTCTTGCTATCAGGTCCCGAATGTGCGGAAACGGGAATGTTCTAAGATGGCAGCAGCGCTATCTGTTAACGCTGCGAGCGGCTGCCTGCATTCCTGGCACACGCGGTGCGCCATGGTGCACTGGCAGCGCCACAGGGGTGGAGGTGCCCACTGGGAGTGCAGGAAGGGCTTGTATCTGATTCCGGGCACCTGTCAAACACCATATGATTGGTGCTCGCTGTGGGACCACAGACCATATCAACCAATGTGTTGATCAACGCTTACGCCAGCAGAACCGTCCGTCGGGCCCTGCTGTCACAGGCCTCCTGACCAATCAATGGCATGGGCATCGGTCACAGGGATTACCCCGGGGTTTCATCAGAGCGCGCATCAGTCGCATGGCCTGGCTAGCAGGTGCGAGGCGTAGTATGACATGGAATAGGATAGCGGAGTCCTGGTCTGCACCGGCGGTTGCCCAGCCTGCTGCAGCCCGCTGGTACGCTGCACACGACATTGTACAGGCACAGTCGTAGCCATGCATGGGGGAGAAGGGTAGGCCAGCAGGTGCGCGACGTGGCATGATGATATGGAATGCTCGTCAACCCACGGTGGACAAACCCTAATGTCCCATGTTCCATAGGGGGTTCGCATACATGGCAGCAGATACCCAGGATGAAAGCCAGGCCCAAGCACACCCTGCAACAGCAAAACGATGAACCAATTAACCGGTGGTATTGATCATGACACTTCATTTCAAACTGACCGTTCAAACCCTGTTGATTGGCCTCCACAACACGATCAACACCCGTTGATGACATTGTTGTTATGTTTCATTAAGATGCGAGGCCTGGTACGCAGCCATCGCGTCCTCCGCCCCTTCGGCCGTGCTGCGGACACGCCATGTCACAACATTTTAACATGGGCCAGGCGTGAATTTGGGCCTGGCCCGCCTGGCCTCGAACATGGTGCTGCCAAAGTGCATGAAACATCAACACGCGCGACTGGTCTCAAAATGCTGGAGGGAACATGCATGTCCATAGTGCGCTGATCGGCGTGACATAAGATCACAATAATGCCTCCAAACCTGTTGTGCATAATCGCTCCGTCGGGTGCGGCGGTTGCGGCGCTTACACCGTGCTAGACTGCGAGTTTGGCCACCAACGCTCACACCGCTACGCTGATATACTTGTGACGAATCACCTGGGCTCTGCGCCTTGGCCTGCTGGTCACTGAGGCCCGGATGTTCACGCTGGCGACTGGTTTCGGGCGGTTTCACCAAAGGGCTGACACACACTGGTCGGCCCAAGTCAGGATGATGGGCCATGTGCTGGGAGGTGGGCCCCCCTGATAAGTCATTTGCCTGGATCACTGAGCAAACAGTCAGCTGCGCCTGCGCGGCTGGCGAAACAGAAGCCTTGCGCTGCTGGCGAGATAGAAGCTTTCCCAGGGAAAGGTGTTTGGCTGATGGGAGTCAGCAGCTCGCTACAGCACTCGCCTATGTCCTCCCAGTGTCCCAGATGAAGCCCCATCCTTGTTCCTAGCAGCAACCATGATATCTTACTATATTCTTTGCACGCACGCTCACCACAATGTTGTGCCGGTGCGTGGGAGGCTGCACCCACTGACAGTGAGCGCTGACAGTGTAAGCGAAGCTCCGTCACTCCATTACAGGTTCGCTCCCTTTCATACGCGGGGCTGGGATGGGCCTGCCCCTCCGCCAGCGGTCGCATATATATAGCAAGCACACCCTACAGAGACTGCAACTGCATTTTATGCGCTCTGGCCAGGTGCGTCTACATGCAGTTTGGTGTCATCCCAAGCAAGTCACCGTGCAGGACTTCAAGCCGTTCTCTTACTACACACCTCAAACTGCATCAAGATGCTTACTGGCCCGACTTCTTTCAAGGCTGGGTCTACAGTGAAAGCAAGGCACGTATGCCGCTGCAGATGTGAGTGCCTATTCGCCACCGGTTGCTTGCCCGCCACACTTACAAGTGCGCGTCTTACTTCAACGTGCACAAAAGCACCGACCCGAATCCCCCGCTCCAATCCCAGCGCCATTGAGGCACCCATTTGGCGTCTGCTCAGCGACTGCACACAACACCAATACCACACATAGCTGCTTCTTGTACATCCACCCGCCCTATATATACAATGTGCACCGTGTCAAGTTGCTTGGCCCCACCAGAATAGGTGCACTGTGCTCAGCCCCTTAATCACTAAGCACACTTCCTGCCATCAAGGTGCACTCTCACTACACACGGATCAACCTGAAGAAGACCCGGTGCGCTGGCAGTAGTAGCGGTACTTGCCGGCCACTAGCCGCCGCTTGCACACCCGGCTGTTGCCACTGGAGTCGGTAGCACTGTCACCTTCATCGGGGAAGCCTGCAACCGAGCTCGTAACCTAAGGCCGAATGGGGCAGAGGGAGGGTCTTGGTGAGAGCAAGCAAGCACATAAGGTACATGCGATAGCTCAGGTCAGGTACATGCATGCAGCCCAGGCTTCTGCCCATGCTGCATGTAATACCTGATTCGGGGCTTAAGCGTGGGGGGATGAACTAGGATAACCGGACAGAGCGCAACAATGAGGTGCTGGGCTATGGGATTCGGCTGACAGGGGCACGGTGTACACCAAAAACCATGCATTGCACTGTACACCGATGAAAGCCCGGCCACTAGCCACCCGGTCATCATCCTTACCCTGGTGGCTACCTGCCTCCATGGCGGCGGACCTGTTGTGCGTTGCTAAACAAGCCCTGACCGAGCCATAATCGCATGCGCACCTTTGTGGCCAGCGATGTGACGGCCGCATATTCCTTGGTTGTGAATGCGTCTCCATTCTCATCGAAGTAGACCTCACCCTGGCCGCCAGTCCCACCGTTGGTCTGTGCACCCTCCCACTGCGACCATTGCTTTGCCTAATCAGAGAGCAGGAGAGGCAGGGACATGTGCTGCTGTCTATGTGAGGAAAGCTCTTGGGCTCCCAGGGTGCACAGGCAGCCGCTGCACTGTAGCAATGCAGCATATAGCAAGGCCCACTATGGCGCACCCAGCTGCTATCAACCTGCCCATGGGGTGAGCGTCGCCCATAACCGCATGCGCTCCCCCACACACCACACTACCTGTGTCGATCCATCAACGCCATACTGCTTTGGCACGGTTGCTAGCTTGGTGCCGGCTGTGTGATGAGGATAATGGTAATAAGCGTGTGCACATATGAGCAGCAGGTGGCGCATGTTATGGACTGGAATGGAGCATGGCCTTACCCGGCGGCAGGATTGTCTGGCCCTTGCCCGAGGCCAGGCTAGTCTGGAGGGCAGTGCGGATGGCTGCATTGTCAACAGCGTAGCCGGTGGGTACCTGCTTGGTATGATAAGGCGGATAGCAGTACGTTAAATGCTGGAAGAGCGCACATCGACCAGGCAATGCCATGCGCCCAGGATGCAATAGTGCGGTGCAGTACGTATATTTGCAGCGCCAGGTGTGGCACAGGCGCAAGCCGCTCGCTGTCTGGTGTGGCTCACTCCATGCAGCAGATACATGCATGGGTTAGCACGCATAGTATTGTGTGGTACCAATGTGTGCGCAAACAGTGTTCAGTGGCACTGTGGTGTGTCGTGCTGCTGCTGCACATGAGGTGTGGCGCCTGTGGTGCGGTGTGGCAGTGCGATGGTGCGCTTTAGCACGATGTGGTATGTCTGGTGTAGCCCCTCACAGTACGGTGCGGCGGAAATATAAATAGAAATGCGGCTCGGCGGCCCGGCTCTGCTTGTAAGCCTGGCCAGCAGGTGTAATGCATCGTTGAAGCGTGCCGCACTGGTGCTACACTGCTGTTCAGCACAGGTGAGACAGGCAGGACGAGGCAAAGTCACACTGCCACAGCACACCTGTGTTATGGCAACAACCATGCGGCCACCACCTGGCTTTGGAGCAGTGACGGCCACTGTGGCGTACTTGACAGGCCTGTGGCATGGGGCCGTTGGGTTAGTTGGGTTGAAGTACACATCAGGGGTGATGGGGCCGTTGGGTTATTAGTGGGGTTAAAGCACGCATCAGGAGTGATCACCCCAGGGACACATACATTGCATCGATGGGAGCATAACACAGGTTTACACACTGCACGTGAGGCCTGCAACGCACCGGCCGTTTGGGTCTGTCAGCGGCGCGCTTCCATCTGTGGTACAGAACAGCAGTGGATAAGTGCAGCAGTAAAATAGGCGGTTTGATAGGCCTGTGTATGTTGCCAGCGCGCGTGTCATGGCAAATGCGCACCGTCCATGTAGGCCACAGCAACCTTCATGATGCGAAGGTCAACCTACAGGTGCGCATACGCACGCGTGTCAGGGCGTGGGGGATGCTCGGGAATTGAGCATGGTGGGGTTGTTACCCCAGTGTTCGTGTCGGTCTGCAGGATTGTGGTGGAGTCGGTAGCAGCCATATCCGGGAACCCCTGCGCCGTTGTGAGCTTGTTTATCACAGCGCGCGCTGCGTTGGCCTGGTTCGGTTTCAGGAAAGCCGCTGCCATTCGAGGGTCTCGCCACGATGCCCCATAAATGTTCTTGGGCACAGTACGCGAACATGTCTGGGCAGTCGCGTTCGAGACAACTGCGAGAAGGAGGAAAGCGCATAGGCGCACGGCCGGGCTTCGGCGAGGCATCTCACGTTGGAACCTGCAAATTAAAGTGCTTTGTGGTATTGACTGCAGAGTTGTTGGTGTAAGGAACCGTCCCCACGGCGAGAACTTCGTGGAACCATTCGTCTCCAGCCTTACCCATGCATCGTGTCAGAACCTTCACACTGTCGACATACAAGCATAAATCCCAGCGCACAAAATAAGATGGCGCATTGGCGCTCAGGGGTACGGTCACTCCGGCTAGAATCGCGATGGGAGCGCTCGCGATGTCCTCGCGGCTCCGTGCCTGCGACTTGACAGCTGCCTCTGGGGCCAGGGCTGCAATATGTAATCAGCTGGCTATAGTGCGCGGGGCAGCTTCTAAGTAGTGGACCAGGCGCGCCGGTCGCTCGGCATGCGCGAAGGGTGCAATTTGCGCGGAATACGCCAGAAACAGCACCGCACGCCTATCGCAAGCCCTCTAAGTATATGGTATTGCTTAAGCGAACCTGGGACGTGTTAAAAAGTGGTCCTCGGCGGTTGCCGGCCCCAGTCTCCCTCACGCCCCAACAGCCCTCCCAGACGCCTGGCCACCAGCCACCCACAGTATCAAACTCCAGCCACAAACGCATAGCGCATATGGCATCACGCATTACCTTGCAACCACGAGTCAGCGGGTCCCGCACTGTTGTCAAGTCAGCCAGCCGAGCCCGCACGCTACCTACCAACCCATGTTCGGCCAGCCGAACCGTTCCTCCGAACCGTTCCCTTCAACCATTGCTAACGGATGGGCCCCCCTGCCCTGCGGCCGCGCGGCCTGCTGCCCCCACCCGCCCTGCGGCCGCGCGGCCTGCTGCCCCCACCCGCCCTGCCGCCGCGCGGCCTGCTGCGCCCACCCCGCGGCCTGTCTAGCTACCCCGCTTGCTGCCCTGCAGCTCCCGCCATGCTGCCCCTGTCCATGCTACCCAACAACGCCCCGCCCGCCCGCCCGCCTAGGCCCGTCGTTGCTTCTTCTTGGGCTTGGCGGTCTTGGCGGTACCCTCCTTGCCAGCTGCGCAGCGCCTGGCTGCGGCTGCGGGTTGTTGCCCGGCGGCGGCGGTGGCGGCGCACCACCGCCACCAATGGCCGCAGCGGGCGCGGCGGCCTGAGCGTCCGCCACCGGGGGTGGCGCGGGCGGCTCTGGCGGCCCCAGGATCAGGATCGTGTTGCGCACGTAGTTTGGCAGAGTCACTGTAGGCAATGAGAAGGCACAGACTTTGTAAGCGCAAGTCACGGTCCCTGAGTGGTCTGCTGCCCAGCTGTCATTGCCCGGCTACTGGACTTCCATTCCAGCAAGGGTGCACGTGGGGGCTGAACGTGGCCAGGAAGTGGAGCCAGTCCTCCATGCGCTGCGAAATTTCTGCAGAGCACCAAAATCAGCGGACCGCGGCATGGCCCCACGCCGCCACAGCGCAGGGCGCCACTGGGCCGCCTGGGCGGCATAGCCCGGCGGCTTCCGGCGCCTGGCGCCGGCGCGCCACGCGATGCGCGCCCAGGCCGGACCGCGGCATGGCCCCGGCTGGGCGGCAGCACCCGGCGGTGCCTGGCGCATCACGCGATGCACGCCCAGGCCGGGCAGCGACATGGT
>BDDC01002442.1:0-13034 GCA_001662425.1 Chlamydomonas sphaeroides | reverse complement strand
TGCCCTGCCCTGCCCTGCCCTGCCCTGCCCTGCCCTGCCCTGCCCTGCCCTGCCCTGCCCTGCCCTCCTCCCTCCTCCCTCCTTCTCCCGCACCTGGCACAGCAGCGGCGAGGCGGGCAGGTAGGGCCACATGGAGCGGCCCGTCTCGGTCTCCGTGTACTGCGGGAGCGGGAGGGGGGTGGGGTGGAGGGAGGACGGTCAGAGGGAGGTGGGTTGTGAGCAGTGCTCTGCGCCGGTGGGACGCCGACGGGCGCTGGCACAGGCTTCTCGAGGAGGCCTCTGGAGGCTCTTTCACCGGCACGCCCTCCGCATGCCGCCCTCCTCCGCCCATGGCCCGACCGCAGGTACCGCTAGCCCACACCAAACAGCTTGCACAAAGGGCCCCTAACGCAGCGCCTGAGCAGGACAACTCGCCGGCACGACACCAACCTCGCCAACATGCGACATCCATGCATACACCCCTGCACACACCCAAGCTTACGATGCCGTACATGCCGTACATGGCCACACGCAGCTCGCGCAGGCCTGGACGACTTGCCAGCACGGCGCCTCACATCAAACACATACAAACATGCATACAGCTTCGCGATATCGCAAGATATGGTGAGGTCTTGACGTACAAGGCCGCACGCACCTCGCGCAGGCTGAACGACTCGCCGTCCCAGCCCCGCAGCCCCGCGTCCGCCAGCGTGACCTCCTTGGTGCGGTAGCGGCCGCTGAGGCACAGCCCCCGCGGCCGCAGGTCCCGCAGCGCAATGGTGCGGCACACGCTGATGATGTCGGCCTCGCTGGCAAACTGCAGGTCGGGGTCGGGGTGGGGGGCGTGAGGGAGCGGACACGGGAGCGCGTCGCGTTGGCAGAGCGCGGCGTGCGGCTAGCAGGGGAGCACCCCAGGGGGGATATGGAATGAAGGCGGCAGCGCAGGGCGGAACCGGACTGGGGCCCCGCGCCGGGCCCACTCGGGCCGGGGCGACTTGGGGCTTGGGCCGGGACGGCATGGTGCGTGCGTCGTGCGGGTTCGTGCGTGCGGTCGGCCAGTTGCCCCACACCCCGCCTTACCTTGAACATGGCGGGGAAGTCGGAGATGCCGTCGGGGCGCACACAGCCGCCCACCTGGGGGTGCGCGGGTGCGTGGGGTCGGGGTCGTGCGGCTCGTGCAGGGCCATGGAGCCAACCCATCATTGCGTTGCTGCGTGACAGCGTCGCATGTAGCACCACAGGGTGGCATACTTGCAGCGTCCTGCTGGTTATGTGCCATTGGGGCCCCACCTTGAGCAGCTCGTGTAGCGCCTGCGTGTCGCCCATCTCCACCGCATTGGGCGTCACGGCCGCCAGCAGCGCCTCCTTGAGCCGCCTGCAGGGCACAGCGCGGGCGGCAGGCGCGAGGTCGGCGGCGGGAGGGAGGCAGCGCGCGCAGCGGTGCGGCGCCAGCGGGCAGCCCGCGGCCGCCACTGGGGTGGGATGGGATGGGCGCGCAAGCACCAGCGGCCGCCCGCTGCCTGGCGCCTCACTTGCGGATGGTGTTGTTGAACTGGTTGACGCCCACGCCCTGGTCTATGCAGCCCAGGATGTAGGCCTTGTCCGACGACACAGTGGCCTGCGCGGTGCGCACGTCGATGCTGTTGCTGATGACCTGGCGGGCGGGAGAGGGGGGGCCGGGGACAGGGTGGACGCGGGGGGCACGGCGCAGGGCACTGACATTCCACACAAGACAAGCCACACAACCCCACAATGCGAGCGCCGAGGCCTGAGGTGCCTGTGCGCTCGTGTCGTCCGCCAGTTGCGAGGTAGCCACGCGATACCCAGTACATCACAAGGTACGTGTTCATTTTCAAGGTATAGCGGTAGTGGTAGAGTAACGCGCGACACTACTTTACAGTGTTGGTGACGCGTCGGTCGTGCGTAGCAGGCAAGCAGGGATGCGTTTATTGGGGTGCCGGCAACCTGTACCTGCAGCGTCTGCACGCGCGTGTCTTTGCTGTCCTTGACGTCCACCACCACCTCAAACTCCACACCTGCAGCCATCCATCCATCCGCAGGGTACGCCAGGGGGCCAGGCACCCAGCCAGGGTCAGGTCAGGACCCCACCGAGGCTGCCACACACCGCCACACATGGGGCCGAGAGGCAGGGGCCCAGACCAGGGCGCTGCAACCACAGCTGCCGCAACCCTACCATGCGCTGGGCGGCGGTGGCCGGCCGCCCGGGCCCCAGCCCCTCACGCTGCCACCGCCACCGGGCACCGCACGCACCCGGCGACTGGAAGGCTGTCAGCGCCTCGAACAGGCACCACACGCGGGTGGGCGCGATGGGGCTCCGCCACCTGGCAGGATAGTTGGGTGAGCATGCGGCCGGTGGCGCAGAGAGGCAGGGCCACAGGGCGAGGGTCAGCACGGCAGGGGGTACCCGGCCGCTACCCTTCGCCGCAGCGCAGCGCTCTGCAGTGCTGTGTGGCCCACATCCCTGACACGAACCCTGCACATCCCTCCATCCCTCGCCGTTCCCCCGCCCCCCGGGGCCGTGCCGCTGTCTGCGCGCCGCGGCGGCCCCACGCATGCGCGGCGCAGCCATGCACCGACCGCAGCCAGCTGACGCTGACCGGCATGCGGTACGGTACGACGGTACCCACGGGTGCATGGTGAAGAGCACCGCCTTGGAGGACTTGATGACGCCTGCGGGCGGGGGCGACGCGGCCAGGGAGGGCGCAGCGTCGGGAGGGCCCCTCGGGAGGGCCCCATGGGAGGGAACCACAGCAGGGCGCCGCACGCCGTTCGCTGGTCGCCACTCGCGGCGTCGATGCCGGATCCGGATCCGGAGCCGGGGCCGGAGGTCGCAGGGGCCCTCGCGCCAGGCTCGCGCCAGGCCCGGCCTTGCTGCCGGCCCCTCGTGGCGCCCATCCGCCCGCTGCTGCCATGACGCCCTGGCCCCAGTGCCAGCCCCGGCCCGTCCTGGGGCTGGCGGCTGCACCAGCACGGGGTCAGGGCCCGCCTGCTGGCCCCCGGCCGTCCCCCGGCTGCAGGCGCTCACTTGGGAAGTCACTGTCCGGGTGGTCCTGCGGGGCAGGGCGCGGCAGGGCAGGGGAGAGCAGGTGAGGTGAGATGAGTTGTGAGGTCAGGTGAGGTGAGGTGAGGTCAGGTGAGGTCAGGGCAGCGGCCATGTTAGCGGATGCGGCCTTGTGCTGGGTGCCGGGTGCCGGGGGCCACCCAGTTCCCAGCTGCCGTCGCGCGCGCCTTGTAGCCCCCCGGACCCGGGACCGGGCATCCGCCGCTGCGCTCCACCGCCCCGCCAGGCTCTACCTTGAAGTCGCCCGTGAAATGCTGCAGGGCCGGGTTGTGGGGTAGCGCGCACAGGAAAGGGTTACGAGCGCGTAAGCACACGACGCATACAGGACATCACGCCTGCTGCGTTGTCACTTAGTCAGCAATGATGTCCACAAGGCCCCGTACCTGCGTGACCGCCAGCACGTCCACCCAATAGTACACCGGCATGAAGCGCGCCCCGCCCTTCGTGCCCGGCAGCGAGCCGTAGTGGTTGTCCAGCATTGCGACCAGCGCGCCGAACTTGTACGACCAGGCGTGGCTGGCAAAGTAGTTGGCCTGGCCAAACACCTGGCGGGGCGGATGGGGTGGTGGGACAGGGAGCGGGGGCGGGCGGCGCTCAGCCACAGCCCCTGAGGCCCGGCGCAGGCTTCCGCGCCAGCTGCGCACGGGGGCACGCAGCCCTACACACGTGGTGATACGGGGGCGGGCATGCTGCGGGCGGGCTGCCAGCGGCGGCCACGCCACGGCAGTCCCCCTGGCCGGCTCACCGCCAGCGCGCGCGCCCCAGCCCCTCCACCTACCGTGTTGCCCCGTCCTCGCCCCAGCGCCGCTGCTGCTGCTGCCCGACCCCCTCGCGCATGCCATCCCGGCCGCCCCCGACGGCCCCACCACCCACATGCGGCGTGAGTGGCTTGCCCCCCTCCCCCTCCCCGTCACCGCACTGCACTGCACCGCACAGCGTTGCGCCGCACTGCTCGGTGCAGCTCCAGCAGCCTGCCCCGCACTTCCCCCGGGCCCCCACACGGCGGCCCCTGATCGCCGCACACCCCTCGGCCCCTTCCCTCGCTCGCTCCCTCCCTCCATCCCTCCCGGCGGCTCCTCACCACCAGCCGCAAGCGGCGACCCTCCGCTGCCACCGCCCCGTGCTGCCCGTCCCGCCCCCTGCTGCCCCTCCCCTCCCCTCCCCTCCCTCCCGGCTGCCCACCTGCCGCACGTGTCCGTCCACGTCCCGCATGCTGCCCCCCGAGGTCCAGCCCAGAGCATACTTGGCCGCCAGCGTGTTGGTCACCATGCACTCGGCCATGGAGGCCTTGGGGGGGCGGGAAGGCAGGCGGGGGACACGGAGGGGCGCGAGTGGCGGCGGTGCGGAGGACGGCAGCTCGGCTCAAGGCGGCTGAGGGGCGCGAGAGCGCGGGTGCCAATCAGGGGTGCCAGCGCACAGCCCGACAGCCCTTCGGCGTGGAGGCCTGGGGCGGCAGTAGGGGCCAGCCATGCCCCAGTCCTGCCCTAGGGGGCAAAGCGCCGCGCGGACGTGGGGTCCGCGCGGCCGAGGGGGTCCTCTGCAGGCGGGACACGGGGCTGCGCCCCGGCCGCCGGCAGCGCCAGGGCCCCGCTGTAGGAGGGGGGTTAGGGCTGGCGCAGCAGCGGTGGCCCAACCCCATCCCGCCGTCCGCGCACGGCACGCGGAGCGACTCGCGGAGCGGGCCCGCCGGCAGCCGTCGCCTGCGGCCAACCGCCAGCAGCCTGGCTAACCGGATGGCTGGATGGCTGGCTGGCTGCAACGTGGCCAGCGCCGCGTGCGGCCGGCGGGCCGTTGCCGCGTAAAGGGTGCTACGCCTCGGTAGGGGAGGTGACGGGGTTCGCGCCACGCGGCCCACCTTGCCGGCCAGGGTAGCGGGTCGGATGAAGACCTGCACCACCTGCAGTTGTGTGAGGTGGAGAGGGGTGTGGGGATGGAGGGGATGCAGGGGAGGAAAATCGCGACACACGGGTGTGCCGCCGCGCGCGCGGCAAGAGAGAACGGCACCGCGCTGCGCGGGGGCTTCGTTTCCGGTGTCAACCCGTTGCCATGTCGTGCCGCTGTCACCGAGAGCCCACGGTGCATCGTGTGTACGCGTCGCTGTTGCCGAGACACGCAGCCGCGCGACAGCGGATTGGGCTGCTATGTGTCTGGCGGCATGCACGACACAACCTGCCAGCGCACCTGCGCGGTCGTGAGGTCTCCTAGACATTGGCCGTTGGGAGCTTTCTCCTGAGCAAGCCGCTTAAGGAAATGGATGTGCGTCGCTCGCTTCGGCAGTGGGAACTGCACCATCCCGCTCGCCCTCCTCCACGTGTCAGTAGACAATGGCCTGGGTCAGAGGCATAGCTGACTGTGTGAAGCACGCACACATGTCGCCATGCTGCTCGGCTGCAGCGCGCTCTCAACTCCTCAGCTGCTTCGCGTGCCACGTTATACGTGCAAGTTCAAGGCGCTAGCAAATGGTCAAGGCGCTCGGGCGTAAGCCGAACCAGTACACCGAAGACCGAACCTGCGTACGTGCTTGATTGACTTTATAACTGCTCACCGTGTGCTTTGTGTGTAACGTCAGCTAAGCTGAACGCTGGCTACAGGGTTTCAAGCGCTTCTGCTGTACATCTGTACTGCGCGCCCCCTCCAGCGCCCCCGCCGAGAGCTCCCCCACATACCCGGCTGCCGGCCCACGCTCAGAACAGCATACAGCTTACATGTTCGCTTCCTCGTGCAGGATTACTTATGGTTGCGCAGGCAACCACTCACCACAACGCCGGGAGCAGGGCCATCTCTCCCTTCGGACGTTCGCCATCAACACCAGCAGCGTCCATCGCAGGCGCCGCACAAATGCGCGACGCAGGCGCCCATAGAGACCTCATCGAACTCCCTTCCACCCTCATCATGCAGCGTATCCACAGGAAACTGGGCCGGGGTTGGCATCCGCCTGAGACCGATGCGCCCGCCGGCCCCCAAACACGCACACAGCAAAATTTGCCCTGGTCGTGCCGTCCATAAACTGACCCAGGCGGCCCACACCGACGCCAATACAGGACCGGTACTAGTCGGCCCACCGCAGGCTCACCATGTACGACACCTTCCGGCCGCACACAACGCTCTGCCGTTGATACTCCGGCCCGCCCCCTACTGCTCGCGGGCGCCTGACGGCAATCTCAGCAATGCACGGACACCCATACGGTGTGACAGGCGCTCGCGTGTGATGCGCCACGATGTTAGGCACGACGCAGCCGGCTGCCTCGACGGCGACCGGCACAGCCAACGCAGTTCCGATCCGCCCCTTGCAGCGTGCACCAACTCCCGGGCCAAACCAGCCGCCCGGGCGGGGCACACATCGCGGGGCGCCCACACCAGTCAGCCCCTCGTGTCTTCCTCCCGACTCTCGTCTTCTCCTGCTGTTGTCGCTGCCAACCCGGCCGCAACTCGCACAGCGGCAAACCGGCCGCGAGGCCGGCAGGTAAGACCGGCAACCATACATCCATCCAGATGGCGCGGCTGCTGAGCCGCCTACACATCAGTACACCCTAGCTGACCCCTCCCGCACCCGCAACATCTGGCAACGTGCTGGCGGCCCTGCCCGCACATGCGGCGCACGCACGGCCGCAACCTACCCCGGCATAGCGCGGTTGGAGCCCTAGCGCCGAATCGAGCGGCTCCAAGCCTCCTGTTGGGGCGCGGCCCGGCGCGCCCCTACGCCGCTGCGTACCGCGGACGTACCACGTCCTCCGGTCAACCGCGGGCATGCCAGCGCCGCAGCGCATGCGGGGCGGGATGTCTCCCGCGTCTATGCGCCCGCCGGCACGCCGCCGGCTCCCTCCACCGCCCGAGCTCGGTCCACGCGCCAGCCAAACCAGGAGCCAGCGAGCTCCGAGGGCACCGCCGTTCGCGCAGCCCGCGCGCAGCCCGCGCCCTCCTCCGCCGCCGCCATTGCACGCCAGCACCAGCGGTGCCGTAACGGCGCTATCCTTCCCTCACCGCCCCTCCCCTGCCCTCCCCCAGCTGTCCAAGACCGCCTGCCCCGCCCCGCCGCCCGGTGCGCTCAGAAGGGGTCCTGGCGCGGGTCGTGCTCGGTGGCCAGCTGCTTGCCGGTGCAGAGGCACGAGGTGCACATGACTTTGCTGCTGCCGGCGCAGAAGTTGCACAGCGACTTGGTGTCGGGGTCCACGCCGCTGCCCACGCAGTGGCCGCACGCCAGGTAGCCGGTGCCCTCGCAGTAGAAGCAGCTGGTAGGGTAGGGCAGGAGAAACCAGGGGGAGGGGGAGGAGGCCAACACGCTTACGCCCCATCGCCTCCGACTCTCCGAATGTTGGGTCAGGCTGGCATGCAGCAGGAGCCCACTTGCGTCCGTTCTTTTTTGTCCAGGATATACATCCTCCTACCCCGGCCGCGTGTTGCGGCCGGCGGCCCCTCCCTCAGGCCCCATCGGGGACACGGCTCACCGGTTGCGCTGCTGGCTCTCGATGTTGTTGATCTCCACCACCAGCAGCGCGCTCAGCACGCCCACCGCGCCGCCGCAGAAGGACGCCACGATGGGGTCGACCTGGCGGCGGGACAGGGACAGGGGCAGGAGCGGTTAAAGCGAGGGGGGAGAGGTGGGCGCCGCGGCCAACGCCGCGAGCCCGGGCGTGAGAGTGGGGCTGTGGCATAGTAAGGGTATCGACTGGCGTACAGGATTCAGCGCACTAGCTTGTTCTTGCTGACACCGCACGCAGGTCGTCGTCCGCCAGCTACCCTTTCCCCCCCGGGCCCCTGCCGTCGCCGTTGACCCGACGTCCAAGCACCCGTCGCTGCCGACGATGTGCGCGCCTAACCCGTGCCAACATTCCGCGGCTCGACGATTATCCTGTCCCGCCCCAACCCTTCCTGATGCCCTCTCGCCCCTCTCCCGCGCCCCACTAATGCGTCCCGCTGCTTCCGGTCCTACCTGCGCCAGCTGGCGGGGCAGGTTCATCGACTGCACGAACTCCAGGTACGAGGTGCCTGGAGGGTGAGTGGGGCGGGACCAGCAATGAGGTAGAGGCCCACAAACTCAGCCCACAAGGCACCTGACACGGCACGTTCGTGGGCGCTAACACTGGCGGTGGCGATGGGGCATAGCAGCAGCGCCGGTGCTGCCATACGCCATGGGCCACGCTGCAGCCCCGACCAGGCCCTTGCTGCTGCTGCTGCTGCTCACCTCCAAGACCCAGCTTGACCTCAAGGATGGGCGCCGCCAGAGCCCCGAACGCGATGATGCCAAACACCATAGAGGCGTAGGCGGTGTAGTAGGTGTTGAGCGTCTTGGCGCTCAGCGGCGGCAGGAAGGGCAGCACCGAGGCGTAGCTCTCCTGGCTCAGCTCCACCTCCTTGGTGGTCTCGCCACCCTGGGAAGCAGCGGGCGAGCGAGGGGAGGGAGAGGGAAATTGACGAATCGGCGCTGCAAGCTCTCGGCAGGCATGAGCTCGGGCACAACGCTGCCAGCAGGGGCGCAACGCTGCTAGCAGGAGCTGTGGACGGGTGCGGTGGAGGGCAGGAATGTAGGTCAGGGGGATGTGGGTCAAGGGGGGCAGCTGGCGTGGGGAGGCGGGAGCCCACCCTAGAGCGCTCGTGCAGCGCCCTGAGACGCTCGCAGCGGGGCGGGGCCCCCCACCTTGAGGCGCTGCTGGATGCGCAGCCGCCGAACCTCCTCCATGAGCAAGAAGATCCGGTTGCGGCGGGACTGGATGTTCTGCGATATCTCCTTGAGCTGCATGCTCGCGAAGTCCTATCGCGGCGGGGAAGTTCGCGCGGGTAGGGCGACGGGACAGCGGTTGGTGTACTGCCGGAGCACCCGTCCAGCGCGCATACCAGCAAGGAGTTGCGCGCTGGCGAGGTCTACTAGCGCAGCAGCCGGGGTGGATGCAGCAGCAGGGGCACGGCAGCGAACCAAGGCAGCTTCGGCGCGGCCGAGGTCGCGGCACCACTCGCCTTCACGGTCTCGCTGTTCTCAATGATGCAGAACTCGCCAATGTCATTGGCCATAGGGACGCTGCGAGGAAGGGCCCGGTGCAGGTATGGCCGGGCTTGAGGCCGGCCGCGCGAGGCGAACGAGGTGCCGTTTGCATGCGCTGGACAAGGAACGACCCTGATGGAACCAAGCCCGGGGCGAATTGGGCATATTTCAGCACGTCTAGTCACTTGCCCGTTGCTGGTGCTCGTGCTGGTGCTTGAGGGCGGCAGTTCCGCGGCTGCCGACGCACGCCCAGCCGGGGTCCGTCGCCGCAGCAGCTCCGTCCGGGGCAGGCTTGTATTTGCCGCTGACAGGTTCACAGGCATGCTGAAAAGCGGGGTTGAGCGTTGGCAAGCGCAGTTGGGCAGCTTGCAGGCGGTTTGTGGCAGGGGCGCCATTTTTGGCCAGTTGCTTGTGTATGTGAGGGTTGCACAGCACAAGATATAAGTCACTAGAGTAAAATTGCGAACACTGCTCACAACGACCCAGGGCTGTCGCCCATGCAGAAGCGACTGTGTCGCATCAATTCCCAACCTTCTGCTGCAGCGACACAGAAAGGAATATAGAATTTTCACAATTGCAATGGCGTCGCCAGGCTCCGAAGAAGGGGGCCTGGCCAATGCGCTTGAGCAGCTAGTTCAGGTCAGCCAGCGAGCGCGTGCCGCAACGTGCGAGTCAATTATCGGCAGCGCTTGTGCACGCCTGTCCACAACAGGGACCGCGGCGCCAAGGCGGGAACTGCACACGCACCCTGCCGATGCTCGCGCCTCCCGCCGCCCCGCTGCGCCAGGCGTGCTCGCCAACCCGCAACGACTACGACAAGCGCATCTCCCTCATCAAGTCCATTCATGAGGCACTCGATGGCGTAAGTAATGAGCCCGGTAGCGGGCCCTTCCGTTGTAGACGAGGGCCGCGATGCAGGGTCTGCAGCAGGGGCGACCGTGCGCCGCTGAGCCGCCCACGCTCTGCCCCGCACGCTGGCGCGCTTCTCCCCCGCTTCCCGCTAACCCGCCCCTGCTCGCCCCCATCCTACCCCCGCAGCGCCTCAACATTGAGAACCTGCGCATTGAGCCGTACGGCTCCTTTGTCTCGGGCTTCTACAATTCAAGCAGCGACCTGGGTGAGGCGCCGTGGGCAGTCCCGCCTATCCATGCTGGGCGCTGGGCAACGTCGGAGGGCTTTGTTGTGACCCCATTCACTGCCTTCAACAGGGCAGCCGTCCTGGACGCTCGGCGCGCAAAGGCCATGGGCCTACACCGGCTACTGCCCCAATCACCCGCCGCCGCAGCCCCTAGCCGTCCGTGTGGTACCGTATGCCGCCCGAAACCCTAGCTCACCCCTCCGCCCCCTGCCCCTCCCCAGACGTGGCCATCGTGGGCACCATGCGGACCAACCGGCTGACCCCCTCGGCCCGGGCCGAGATCTTCCGGGGCGACCCGGAGACCGAGCACGTGCCGCTGGTGGGGCCGGCTGGCCGGGGGCGCGGCTGGGGCGGGACAGGACTCGGGGCACGGCGCCTGGCTCGATGGCCCATGAGTCTGCCCGGGGCGCGAGTGGGGTGGGGCCGGCCTGGGGGTCGCCCTGGTGTCCTGGTTGCCCGCTTTGCGACAGCGTGCAAGTCCTCACAGCGCGCCGCGCAATTTTCGCAGCAATGCAGGCGCCCTGCCCCGTTGGCGCCCTTGCCACGGGCCCTCGACGTTGCGCGCCTCACTCCTCCCATGCCGCGCCCCCCCTCCACCCGCCCGCGCCGCAGTGCAAGCTGGACAAGCGCACCAAGGTCAAGCTGCTGCGGGACGTGGGCTACCGCCTCATGGCGGCGGGCGTGGCCTCGCGCGACACCACCGAGTGAGGCAGCCTTGGCGGGCATCACGGCCAGCTCGAGCTCGCGCACGCCTCCGTCCACCATCATGGGCGGAGCTGTCGCCACCGCGATCAGCTTGCCGTCCTCCCGGGCAAGCCCCGCGGCGCCCCCGGGGTCCTGACCCGCTGCGCTTCCCTCGCACTGGCTGTGCAAGGCTCCGTGCGGCAGCACGGCCCGCGGGCCTGCAGGGCGCACGGCGACGCTACCGTGGCTCGCTTGCCGCTGCAGCATAGCTCAACTCCCAAGGCCCACGGCCATGTTTGCCCCCCCCCCCACTACCTCCCCCGCCGGTCCGCAGGTTCGTGCTGCACGCGCGCGTGCCCATCGTCAAGTTCGCGCACCGCCGCACCGGCATCGAGGTGGACCTGTGCCTGGGCAATGAGGCCACGCCCTTCAAGGCCTGGTCCGTGTCGCAGCTGGCCTCCATCCACCCCTCCTTCGGCCGCCTCTTCCGAGTGGTGCGGCGGGCCGGCACACGGATGGGCCGCCGGGGGCTGCGCGGGGCTCATGTGCATGGGCGCTGCACACGGATGGGCACACGGATGGGCCGCCGGGGGCTGCTTGGCACGCTGGCGGCTGGAGTGGTGCGGGCTGGCATCGCCCCGCGGCCGCCACAAGCCCGCTCCGCTCCGCTCCCTCCCGCTTCCCCCGCTCCTGCGTGCGTAGGTCAAGGTGTGGGCCAAGGCGCACGGCATCAACGACGGCACGACCCACATGTTCAACAGCTGGTGCCTGACGCTGCTGGTGGTCTTCTTCCTGCAGCGCAGCGAGAAGGTGCTGCCGCCGCTGTGGCAGCTGCTGTACGACAACCAGCCGCACGCCGACACGCCGCGGCTGCTGCAGGCGGGCGCGGAGCTGCCGGAGCAGGTGGGGGGCGAGGGGCCCCAGCGACATGGCCAGGGCAAGGTGCTCGTGCCTTGACACCGGAGGCGTGCCCACGGACACGGGTCGAGATAGAGGCGTGTGCCGTGGCGGGGGGCAGAGGCCGGCGTGGCGAGGCCCCCACCATGCCCACGTGCAACCCCAACCCCACGAGCTTCCGCTGGCCCTCTCGGCCTCCCCGCCCGCCGGCCCGTTATGCGGATGCACAAAACCCGACCCACGTGCTCTCGGCCTCTGCCCACCTCGTCCTTGCCCTCGTGCCCTCCCCGCCCGGTCCCGCCCTGCCGCCGTGCAGGCCTTCGACATCATGCGCATGCGCACCCAGGCGGCAGCGGCGGGCGCCTTTGGCACCGCGCCCAGCCGGCCGCTGGCGGAGCTGTTCCGCGACTTTGCGGCCAGCAGCAGTCGCATGCTGCGGTCGCTGCTGGCCAGCAGGCAGGACGTCACACGGTGGGGCGCGGCGGGGCCGGGGCGTGTTGGGCAGGGGGGCTGGCAGCCGGCAAGTCCCTTGAAGCGCCCGCCTGTTGGCCACAGATTTTCTATAGATCCTCCTGTTTTCCGCCGCCGCCTCCCCAAGCCATCCCTGTCTCCACCTGCCTGGCCTCCCCTCCCTGGCCTCCCCTCCCCTGCCCCCAAAGCGACATCCGCATGAGCGCCCCCCCACCACCAAACCGAACCCAACCAAACCGAACCAACCAAATCCCTATCCTCCCCTGCCCCCCCAGCGACACCCGCATGAGCGCCTTCTACGGCGACCTGCTCCCCCGGCGGCCCTTCCCCTCCTCCTACGTGCTGCTGGTGGAGGACCCCTTTGACGACGGCGACAACACCGCGCGCACGTTTGGGACCTGGGTGAGCCCAGGAGGCGGTTGGGGCGAGCCACGGCACAGGAGCGGCCAACTTGGACGTCCGCAGAGCCGGGACGGCGCAGACGTGCAAGACGTGGCAAATGGGGTTGGCGAGCGGGCACGCGGCATGACACAGGGGGGTGCCAGGGTGGCCCCACACGTGCTTCCTGCCCGCCGACTGCGGCCCATCTCATCAGCTGGGACCACCGGATACAGTGGCCCCGCTCAACCATGCATCGCCCTCGCACCCGCACTCGCAGGAGGGCCACCCCGGCACCATCCACTACGTCACCTCTGTCTTTGAGCGCACCGCCCGCCGCCTCAGCATGCACCTGGACCACCCCGCCGCATCCACCACCGCCGCCTCTGCCGCGGACGCCGGCTCGGACGCAGGCGCGGCCTCCTCCG